>OU015772.1:5243155-5278987 GCA_907173295.1 Fagus sylvatica
CTTGGACACACATCAATCTACATTTATACATTCTTAAATTTACAAAAGAATAGGCTGCTCTCAGCTAGATTTTCCCATTTAGACCAGCCAATGAACTGTCAAACACCCAACAAGATAATTGTTCTTCTCAGTACATACATGAGAACCCATCATTACGCATCCTACCTGCTACAGAGGGAGAATGGGTTCTTTTCTTTTCGTATCAAAAGAATCTATTCTCCCTATGTACCAGAGAGTGGTAGAAAAAGGTCATTCTCATCACATAATTTCATCATCCAACATTGACTGCCAATGAGCTCTAGCTCAACTGGCACTTCCTCCCCCCTTTATAATGAGATGGAGGGTAAGGTCGCAGGTTCGAGACCCACGGGGGCCTTTGTCACTTACCAAAGTCATCATCCACCATTGACAAGGCACCCACTAGGCAATAAGGCAAAATCCACAGATCAATGGATCATCACATCAAATATCACAGAAATGAAATGTTTTGCTTTCGAAAAGAATATGAGATTAACAACATTTTTCATATAAAAATCACTAAAGTAGCTGGATAGCCACACTTCTAATTTGTAGAAGTACACAATTAACAAGTTAGCCCAGCTCATCCCAACTACTTCAATTTTACTACATCAATGATGTATTGCCAATGCACCTTCGAGACTCGACTACTCCAGGTAGGCCACTTTAAGATTTTATTTTATTTTGATAAATAAAAGTTTTATTGATTGAGAAGAATGCACCAAGTACACTAGATGTATACTTGGAGAACAAAAGAATTAAGCTCTAAAAGTACAAGAATCCAAAAACTCTAAAAAATTAGAGAAAGAAAACAGTCCAGTCCCTAACAGCCAATCGAACAAAGTCCTGAGGAACTGCAATGTCAGATACTCTGTTCACTCCCCTCCAAACTTTGGGCATTCTGCTCCCTCCATATACACCACATCAAACAATGATGAATGGCTTTCCAAATCTAATAACTCCTTTACAAGTTATGGCATCGCCCAGATCGAGCTGACCAGAGCACTACGACTCCACAACTTGTGGACCACAAACACCTTCTGGGCTTCTCTAAAGGTCTTTAGAAGGCTCTGGTTTGGTGGAGCAATGGCGGCTTGGGCCATTACAGACTAAACCAGATGGCTACCTCCCTCCCTAGGATAACGTTACTCATGTGTTTCTTCCCACGCTCAATAATACAAAGCCCATTCGTGCCCGCGTCCTTAACCAATTCAAAGGACTTTGACTCTACATAAAAATACCACGTTTCCCCCATGACTGAACTAAGCGTTGAGAGACTATCGCCTCCTTTACCCAATGGACCTCCTGAGTTGCTGTGAGACAGCGATGGAAGTTTGGCAAGGTGGCTGGTGACCCCCTTGCATGAGGGGAACTCTGTGCGTCTCTCTGAAATCAGTCCTCTAGAGAGAGAGGAGAGAATAAAGTGTAAAAGAAAGACATTTGATAGAATAAAAACATTTCTTCACCCCTCCCCTCCCCTAAACAATAGTTTGATTTAGAAGGTTATTCATAAACTCAAAAAATCGAGTGCCCTCCATGTTAAGAACTTCTATGCCACTTTAAGATTTTATTACCATTGCATTCAATTGAGGGCCACATTTGTTTAAGTAGAAAATACTATATTCATCTAAATACCTCAATGAACACCTAATTGTCAAACTTCCACCATATTCCCCCAAGTAAAACAACGTTGCTGTCTTTATTTATTTATAAGAAAAACAACGTTGCTGTCAGAAGGGGGGCCAACAGGACAAGGATCAGAATTAGTTCACATCCTCTATTAAAATATTTTTTCCAAACCTGTCCAAGAAGACATCCATATTTGAAAACAAAAAATCTTTATGATCACATTCTAATATAGTTCTAATTTATACAAGGCTCCAAGATGGAAATCATGGTTAGTATAGAAGAAAATGCTGGAAGCTAAACTTACACTTAGATGAAAAGATAGAGTCCAATTATTTTTATTTCAAACCAGGTACTTCACTTCAAGCATCTCGCATTTTATAAGCTTCCAATTTGTTTCATTTGATGTAAAAAATTTCATATTACAAGGAGCAGAGCAGGGTATGGATAGGTGAGTACCTGCAAAATGGCACCACGGACTGCTCTAGAGCATGCGGCATTTGTACCCATATAATGCACAATATCCTACATTCAAATTCAAAGATAGTATTGTGAGCGCTCCAATGAAATTCAGATCCAGTTTAGTTTATAAAGCAACTGGTACTAACCTGACAACCAGTACTATGCCCCAGTAGTACCACACCTTCAGAATCTTCTTTGTTGATTAAATGACTGATCAGCTGATCAAGCTCCATCGCATCCTTCAAGTTAGACGGTGCAACAGCATCATAAAACTAGAGTAGCATGGGTAATTTCAAAAGAACACCCCCCCCCACCCCCCCCAATAAAATAAAGAAAAAGAAAAAGAAAAGGCAAGACCAAGTTCCAAACATTAATATCTGACTCAATACAGTATGGAAGTATAACTGAGCTCAATATCTCAATAATCTAAAATCTGAATAATAAGTTTCCATATAAAATATCCACGTCCAATGGTCCAAGGTCAATGCTAACTGTAAAAGAAAAATTACTTTCTCTTTCTCACTCTAGGGTTTCACACAAGCACAATACATTATAAAATTAGAGAGAGAGGTGTCTTTTTGGTTTTTTACAACATTTATAGACTTATAGTGTGTAAAAACCTTTTGACCTAAATTTTCACATCAACAAAAAACACATCTAGCTCTAACAATTCTTTCAGAATAATATTATCCCAGATATTCAGAATTGCAACGTGTACAATTCAAATAGAACAAACCAACCCAACTGTCCAAAGGAATAGCTGTAACACCCTATTGCATGACAAGACACAGGAAATAACACACATGAAACCTAACAGCCATTAATTTGATTGATCAGGCATCAGTAACGTCAAATAGCATAACATAAGTTACTTGTTGCAAGCTGGAGGTGCCAAATCCACTATAGGAGGATGAAAAAAGTAGTTGAACAAGTGACCATTTCTCGTTCTCCAATGCAATTGCAAGAGGTTCCAAGTATCTGCAAGTCATATGAAAGAAAGACAAATCAGGAATTTTGGTGAATAAAATCAGGAATTTTGAGGTTTCAAATTAAGTTTTGAACATTCAGAATCGTATCAAAAGAGAATGGGTCTTTGTTAAATAGTTGAAGAACTGTCTCTCAGTGACCATCTTGCAAAAGATATGATCTCATTTCCACCTCAAAGAAAGACTGAGAGACATCAATTCTTTAAGCATTCAGCAATTTATCACTTCAATCTAATTAATTATGTCAATTCATTCAAGCAGCGACATAAAACATACTCTGTTGCCAGAAAACCATCGGTTAATCCACCAATAAAAATTACTTGTTGTTTATAATCACCTGTTTTAAATGCAACCTGCACAATAAAGAAAACTATCACAAAGTCATCAAGTCTAAAAATGAATGTACAATCACAGAAGTTTAAAATCTCCAAGGGAGCACAAGCACAAGCACAGCAATTGAGCCACAAATAGCAACGACAAGGCAGCTCATGCACACATGTTGTGCAAATCACAAAATTGGGGAGCCATGAGATTAATGTGCCTTCACATTGGCCTTTAGTTCTAGCTAGAAGACCCCCCTCTCAATTCATGCAAATGAACCATTTTAAGGTTTTGCATGATCCCAAAAATCATCCTGAAGATTACCCAGATTAAAATTTTCACCCCAATTGCCAGTATTCAGCTCAATTTCCAAGATAAATAGTTGGAACATTTTTAAAATTCAGTAACAAAGAATTTTTTTTAAATAAATTGCAGAATCCTAACATCTCTATCTCTCTCACCAAATATTGAGCTTAACATCCAATCAAATCACCATCACAGGACCCCCACCCAAAAAAAACAAAGAATGACCCATATAAAATTTGCACTAACCAAGTACTGTATTTCTTACAAAATCGAAAATTTCCAATCTCTTTCATTCTTGAATGGTTTCAGCTGGAGGAAAATAACCTAATTTAACATTTTCAACAAAATCTATATTTTTCACTTCCCAAATCCAAAATCCAAAATGACCAAACTTAAAGACTTAGATCGAGTACTCAAACCAAATCGTGAACCCAATTTAAATTCAAAGTCCTTACGACCCTAACCCAAAACCCAAAAAAAAAAAAATTTAGAATTCTCATTCGCATCAATTGAATTAAATTCACGGACCTGAATAGGCTTGGGACCATACTTGAAGAGCAAACCACGCCACTGGTTCTTCCGTACAATCGGAGAAATACTGTCACTGACACCGGTGGCAGTGGAGTTGCTGCCCATCTTGACAGAGCCGGACCGGTCGGACCGGCCTCGCACAATGCCAGAGAGCCACGACGTGGTTGAGGAGGAAGACGAAGATGACGAAGAAGATGAAGAGGATGACGATAAAGTGGACAAAGAAGAAGAGGAAGAGAGCGAGAGATTCATATCAAAGGCTTTGATTCATCGCCATAATTCTCGAATATATTTTTTGGGGTCAGATTTTAAGGATGTTATTGTCTGAAGTCTCTCAAAACTGAAGAGGAAAGATTGAAAGACAAAGTGAAGAGTTTGTAGTTGTCGTTGTAGTTGTAGTTGTAGTTTCGGCTTCAGTAAGTCTGTGTTCTTCTGCTGACGTGGCTGGAAATGAAAGGGTTGTATCCTCTACGCGCTGAGACGTTTAAACCTTTGTGGGATAGGGTATAGTTTTTTAAAAATAAAAAATAAACCGCAAAAAAGTATAATTACTCTCGGATAAATTGGGGGATAATTTATTTAATAATACTAATGGTCAGTATTTTTTTTAAATGTATACAAGAATGCTTTTATGGAAAATAAAAAGTTTCCCAAAATTATATAAAGGAATATAAATAGTTTCAAATTGTGGGCGTTGCAAAATCTGTACATTTTATCTTATAAATTATTTGTTTTTTTATTTTTTTTATTGAAGTTATTCATATTAATTACTTTTGGGAAAATTCATAATTTTTTTCTGTAATTTATATTGTCTTTATTATTTTTCCTGGAATACTTTTAACTTCTCCATAACATTTAAAAGGACTTAATTTCGGTGTAAATTACCAATTAGAATTTTGCACCATAAGAGTAAGAGATACAAGGGGATCAAGAAGTGACTTGTTTATAAGTAAAGAGTAATGACATATATCAAAAACCTTATAGTTCAGGAAAATATCATGATTCAAATCTCCTATTTTATTTTCTCAAAAAAAAAAAAAAAAAATCCAATTCCCCCACCATAGATTTTTATTTTTTATTTTACTTTAAAGATACGATAGCATTTCTTCCAAGATAATTTATCACCACCATCATCATCATCAGCTAAAGACACTAATAAATTTTCATTTTGGTGTAGGTTGGATAAGTAAAAAAAATAAAAATAAAAGGTAAGTAAACCAAAAAAGGGGCATAAAGATCTTGAGGTTTATGCTATATAAGTAAAATCCATAAACATCTTTCATTACATCCAACAACAAAAAAATCGCAAACCCACTGTCTTGGAGTTCTTAATCAATTCCTTGAGATGAGAACACTATGGAAAGTGGGGGACATTTGTGTGACTGCTATCTATATTTGTTCTTAAGCAGCTTTTAGTGTAGTGTTTGAATTCCGTGAAGTCATCAGGAACTTTAACTTTTTGAACTGCATGAACCATGTCTACAGGTAAGCCAATATGTGAAACCATCCAAGCCACTAGAACTAGAGCTCTAGAAGGGTACCTATAAGGCAATAGTAGAACTGGCCCCAGGTGCCAATATCAAGAGACAGGATGTTACTAGTCCGAACACCAATAACCCTTCCAGCACTTAAAAGAGCTGGGCATCCTTTTTAGGGGATTTATGACTTGGCCACCCTCTGGGAGAATTACGCCTCCTGCCAACTTAGATTCTAGGGACGTCCAGGCTTATGGCTCTTATACCAATAGTAGAACTAGCTTCAGATGCTAGCATCAAGAGATAGAGTGCTACTAGTCCGAACATCAATAACCTATTGGCTCATTTGGAGCCCAAATAATGAAGAATGGTCCTTTTTATTTTTTGTAATTAAGAATGGTCCATGTATTGAAAAGTTTTTTTAGATATCGATATGATATGATGGAGCTAAATCTCATTGATTTATTTATTTATTTTTTTAACGTTCAAATTTTTTAATTTATTGAAGGTTGAAGCCAGCCATAGGTCACAAAGGGGCTTGTCACGAACCTTCAAAGCATCTTCAAGTTGGAGAACAAACAAGAGAGCACCTTCATGTTGGATTTCTTGTGATTAATCGAATATGAATGGGCCTGGCCCATAATTCGCCGGAGGAGTGAAATTTGAGTTTGTCAAACCATGGGCAGTTCCATAGAATATGTTGGCTGAAAAAGGCCAGTATAAAAAAGGAGAAACTAATTACATGTCTAATAACCAAGTCTTTAGTGATATTACCTATTCTTTTTATGAGAAAAAACGAGATTCTAAGTCAAATCCATACACATATTTTGTCGTACCAAAAAAAAATACAAAATATAAGAACTTATTCTATAGACTCTCTCTCCAACCTCTAGACCATATCTCTTCGATCCAACTCGTTCTCTGGCTCAGTCCTTGCCTCCATCAAATCCCTCAAGTCATTGGACCTCTCTCACAATTCTTTATTTGGGTTATGATTTGGGTTATAATTTGATCTAAGTTTTGTTAAATTTCAACCTATGAAAAAACAATTAAATATTTTTTTTGTTCATCTAAGTGACATCGTTTTAGTTTGTTAAAACTACGTTATTTTGGGATGAACTAACATATAACAAACAGTTGAACACGACAAAGTAACGGAATGATCAAAATTAAAACGATACCAAACTTTAGGGAGCGGATACAAATTTTCAAATTTTAGGGGACAAAATCAAAATATCCCAAACTTAAATGGTGTAAATTACATTTTAGTCTAACAAAAACAATGTCAATTCCTTTTAAACGGAGGGCCATACATTTGCAATCACATGCATGGTTTAATGTGATGATCACCGTTGCATGTATTTATATTTACAAGTTGCAAAAGTTTTACTGGAGCTGTTAATACTGTATAACATCATAACAATTGTCTTTTGGGTAGTGATAATGAGAAATGTGGGAAACAATTTATTGAGACAAGCTCAAGCTTTTTCAATAAATTAGCTTACAGCAGCAGCACAAAGTCAGCAACTCTCCCAAGCAACAGATAACCATCAGCGAAGACAAGAGATATCAAAAGAGATTGATACCAATCCGAATACTGTGTATCATATGTAATTGTTATCTCTATTCTCTACATACATATATCTTTGTTATAAATAGAAACATGTTATCAAAAAAAAAAAAAAATAGAAACATAAAGCTCCCGAGTAAATTACAGGATGCAAAACAAACAACAAATCGTTTTAGATATTATCAACATCTTTACAATTCAAAATATATAAACTTGATTCTACCATTCTTAACAATCAGTCATGGAAATTTATGTGTTTAGCATCTGTTAAAAATAACACAACACTTAGCATTCAATCCTTTTCTTGACTGATCCCATTTTCAAGAATTTATATTTTTGTTGGTATCTTTTAGGTTCTTGAGAAATATATGCAATATTTCATGTTTATTATATAAATAGAGTTTGCTACCAGTTTTAATCATATGATCACTTAAGAAAGATTGTTTATAAACTTGATTAGTCGGCACTTGTGGTATACTTCAATTACCTATATCTTTCTCTATGTTTAATATATATGCTATCTTATCCATCAATATTGACTACATGCATGAGGAGGAATGGAGGAAGTGGAAAACTTTTTTTTTTTTTTTTTGAGAAGAGGGTGTATAGCTATTAATTCTAAAACATGATTCCATCTTAAATAATTCTAGGTTAATTACACTAGTTACTATACTTAGAATCCTCTTACCCTATCCTTTGTTTTTTTAATTGTAAATGATAAAAATTTAGTTCATGAAAGCCTCTTATCCTATCTTGAGTGTTTTATCTCTTTACACTTTTGGGCAGACCTACGGATTTCTTGGCTGACTATTCTAACGCAAGTCCTTTCAATCGGAATTCGGTAATACTTAAAAAGCTTATCAATATTTTTCGTTAGCAAAAAGTTATCAATACTTTTGACTAAACGACTCTAAGATCCTAATGGCTCTAATACCAACGGTCCTATACTGGCCTAGGATACCAATACTTGATATTGAACCTTTGGGCGTTTATAGTAAATAAAGTTATTATCATTTTCTCTTTGCTTGAAAGGAAAATAAAAGAAATTTTGGGTAACCTTTTTCCTTCCAAATCCTATCTATTTTGAAAAGAAAATTTTGGTTTATTTTTAGGAATTTTTTAAAATCATTTTCTTATCTCTTTGTTTTGATGATATGGCCTTAGTTGATTGAAGTAACTCAAGATCGATTGTCCTTGACCAACTAACTGATTAAGGTATGATAACTCAAGCAATGTTATTATGTATGTTTTTTTGCTACATGTTATTATACAATGTTGAAAATTTCTATTATTAGCTAACCTTGAAATAATTGATAGTTTCTTTCCAATATTTCCTCTATAGCCAAACAAAATTAAAATTAAAAATCCAAAAACAAAGTAAAGGCAACTTGCAACTTACAAAAAACTTAGTCCATAAATGTTTCTAATTCCCTAGATCCAAACAAATAAAAGATCATTGCTTTCATGTCCTCAATTTCTATCACCAGCTAAAGACCTAAATGCATACAAACCACCTCCGAGAAAATAAACAATCTTTCAAAGAAAAAAGAAAAAAAATTGTGAGACCCGTTCCAAGAAACAATAACGGGCTTAAGAAAAAGATGCATCACTCAGTTTTAAATGATCTAGGATCCACTTTGATCTCATAATTCTAACTCTTTTTTACTAGTTCGTAGAACTAGCTAGGCTCGGTATTAAGTTACAAAATTAGAAAAGTCTTAGACACAAATTTCCCCAACACACTTTGCTGACTTTAGGAAATCAAAGGATATGACCCATGGGAAACTACAGGCTGACTTTCTGAGACCACCTTGGCCGCCCTTGGTTGACCCTCTCTACAAACTTAATTATGCTTGGATTTGATTTAGTAGATTTGCAACCTTGGATGTGGAAAGAAGAAAATATTTAAATTTTATCTTCTCCTTTCTCTAATTAATAATTATTTAGAGAAAAGATTTAAAAAAAAAAAAAATTAATGGGTAAAAAAATGCTGTAAAAAAAACTAAAAGTGTTTGGTAACATCCATGCAAAAGTACTATTTCAATTTTTTGAGTATTAAAGTGGTGGTTGAAGATCAAATTACCAGAAAGAGCAAACTATTGTCTAATAGGTTTCTCTCTCTCTTTTTTCATTTTTAAGCCCTTATAATAGTAATAAAATTTCATATTTACTATATAGTTATTGTTTTTATTATTTATTAGAAAGATTTTGTACATATCAGCAATACTACAAGTCAACATTCTTCTCTACTAAACTTGTTTATTTATACATTTATCAAAATATTTACTGAGTAATTGGTTGCACTAGTTTTCCTCAAGTATGAAGTTAAACCTCAAGTGTGTAACTGCAAATAGTTAATGAAATGGCCTATGGAACCCGGGCCTATAACAAAAATCAGAATCTGCATATTTCTTGAATGTGTGTGTATTTTAATCTAAGTAAATTTTATTAACTGAAAAGAAAGAAAGAGCACCTACGACTTCTTTGTTCCAAAGAAAACAAACATTCTATTCACCTGATCACCGAATTGTTAACAACATAAAAAACTAAACATTCAGTTTGGATATGTATAGGAGAATGTATTAGCATCATATACTAGTATCATTTCTCAATAAGGCTTTAATCATCACAAGTCAGTGAGTTAGTGACAAGATGCGATAGTGTAAGTCTAAGTGCTGCAATTCTGGATCATACATATTACATTTCAAGCTAGAACATTAATTAAATTACAGTATCCATCATCATCAACCATTTCATGGTGATGAAAAGCAAACCAATTTTCACAGTCAATATTGTGCGGAGCACTTCTAGAGGCCCTTTCCCACAACACCAAAGAAATCCAACATTCTAGGCAACAGACTTTGGGGGAGATTACTTTGGAGGAGTTCTTGGTAAGAGCTGGGGTTGTGAGAGAGGATGCTCAATTGGATATTGTTAAGCCTGATAGTACTGCTGCGTATTTTGGAAATAGTGCTTTTGGATATGGGTTTGGTAATACTAATAATATTAATAATACTAGTAATAATAATAGTCAGTTTTCGATTCAGTCTTCGAATTTGCCATTGAATGTTAATGGGGTTAGATCGAATCAGTCACAGTTGTCAAGGTCACAGCAGCAGCAGCAGCAGCATCAGCTGCAGATACTTCCTATTTACTAACAACATAAAAGATTTTCATTCAGTTTGGATAGATATATATAGGAGATTGTATTAGCATCATAATAATATCTTTTCTCGATGAGGCTTTCAACATTACCAGTTAGTGAGTTAGTTAGTGACAAGATGCAATAGTTTTAGTCTATGTTTTATTACAAGTACTCCATGTACTGCAATTCAGGATCTTACATATAATATATATTACAGTTTAAGGAAGAACATTAAGTTAAAGTGCTCAAAACCCATCATCAACCATTTCATGGTCCCAATAATGACATGGTAAAATGAAAAGCACATTAAGCAAATAATCTTCCATTTTAGCCAATATGTCCTTTTGGACTAATGGCACTTCCTCCCTAATGTCTTCACCTAGAAAAAAAAATGATTCCATTTTGTACAAGAGGTTGATAAGTTATAATATGATAGAAAGAAAAACCCAAGTCTAGGAAATATTCTAAACAAACACCTACACTCCCAATATTGCTCCATCCTCTCTGGTTAGGTGTAACAATTAAACCATTCCCAAATACAAACTCACATGGGAGCTATGAAACCACTGCTCTACCAAACAGCAACCAAAAACCGAACTCCTCACACTGTGAGCTCCAGCAGGCCACTCCATATCTAGCAGAATCACTATACCTAATAACTACAAGCTTACTAAAAAAAAAAACTAATTTCAACATCTGCTGGAGCATTCACTTTCACCTCAAAAACTACATGATCAACTGAACCTCCAATATTATTCACAACCCTCCTATATTAATACTATATTATTTAATCAAACCTTCATCAAAATTTAAAACCACTGAAAATGAAAACCTAAAAAAAGCTGATCATCTCTCTAATGTACAAGCAATTATCACTCAACAACATACTCCACTTCCTTTATTACATTCGATACACAACTCTCCTGCTTAGGTGTCTATAAATAGTCATGGACTGAAAAAATAATGCAAACAGTCCAAACAGCACACAAATAATTTAAGTATAATTCTTCTTGGTGCAATTTTTGCTCACAAAGAGTGTCCACGTAATTATCCCATTCAAAAAATGTATATGTGATGGAGATGATTATCCTTTTAAGAATGGAAAAAATTTGTGGGTCTTGTATTTACTATTTAGGTCATTTCTATTCTTAGTAAGATCTTCTAAAGCCTTGCACTTAGAAACGGATATGACTCATCTTCTTACAAGGAAAGAAACGTTTTCTTTACATGATAAAAAGACCAAAGACAAGACAATCACCCCTCATCAGATCAGGATTATAGATCAAATGAACTATTTCAAGAACAAGAAGAGAGAGAGAGAGAGAGAGAGAGAGAGATAAAATAATAATAATTAAAAACAACATTTAATCAATCGTATAAAAGAGCACGAGATTGAAGAGAAGGAAAGACACCAGAATTTGGTGGGGTTGACGGTGACCGAAACCTCAGATCATAGCAAGCCGCCGCAGCTTGGCATCCAAGGGAGTAACTTTAGGGTTTCAGAATTCAGAGAGGTGATGATGGTGGTGGTGGTGGTGGTGGTGGTGGTGAGTAAAGGCTGATAGTGAATAAAAACCCATGCCAAACACGAGATTGAAGAGAAGGAAAGATACCAGAATTTGGTGGGGTTGACGGTGACCGAAACCTCAGATCATAGCAAGCCGCCGCAGCTTGGCATCCAAGGGAGTAACTTTAGGGTTTCAGAATTCAGAGAGGTGATGATGGTGGTGGTGGTGATTAAAGGCTGATAATGAATAAAAACCCATGCCAAACACGAGATTGAAGAGAAGGAAAGATACCAGAATTTGGTGGGGTTGACGGTGACCGAAACCTCAGATCATAGCAAGCCGCCGCAGCTTGGCATCCAAGGGAGTAACTTTAGGGTTTCAGAATTCAGAAAGGTGATGATGGTGGTGGTGGTGAGTAAAGGCTGATAATGAATAAAAACCCATGCCAAACACGAGATTGAAGAGAAGGAAAGATACCAGAATTTGGTGGGGTTGACGGTGACCGAAACCTCAGATCACAGCAAGCCGCCACAGCTTGGCATCGAAGGGAGTAACTTTAGGGTTTCAGAATTCAGAGAGGTGATGATGGTGGTGGTGGTGAGTAAAGGTTGATAATGAATAAAAACCCATGCCAAACCACTCAATAATTTAGAGTTTTACATCATCGGGCATTCAGAATTCAGAGAGGAAAGTGATAATCATGTTTGCGTTGCGTGATGGATAAGACAAAGGGTATTTCGGATTATAAATATAACAACCATAAATCCATAACAACAAAGAAACATTTAGCAAGTAGAGGTATTTTGCCTTTTCTTAACTGGTGACTAGCAAGTACTCCCTAGAAGACCACAACCAAAGGCTCCGTTTTCTTCATTTATGCCCGCCTCCATTACCAGGTCCGGATTCGGGTCCGGGTATGTAAGTAGGTGGATTAGTGGTAGAAGGTGGAACTTTTGCTCGATCTTGTGTTGTCCCAAGTTTTGACTTCATGTTAGGCCTTGCAGCTTCAAGAGGGTTGATGCTAAAAACCAAGAATGCTATAATCACTGCCTTTACTATGTGGCTGAAGAGACTTTTCCCACAAAACATGACTGGATTCATCAAGAAAAGATGTGTATTTCTGATGTGTTTTTAGGTTTCACAAATTGAATGAGAAAATGGAGTTTTAAATAACAAAAGCACCACTGCCACTTCACCTCACCAATGGTTGTGAAACACGTCACAGTATGAAACCTTCGTAATGATGTTTTCGGCAGGGTGTGAAAAGCAAGAGGACAAATTATTCCATGTCATATTAATCTTTTTTGTCCTGTTTTGCTATGAGAGGTAATTAATGAGGGTTTCTTAGGTATGACAATATTGAGTATTTTTCTTTTTGGGTGTCCAGAATGATATAGAAAACAGAGCCATGACTAGGAAAAAAATATGCTAAATAAACACTACCGACACTCCCAATGCTCTATCCTCTCTTGTTGGGTTGTAACAAACCATTTCCAAACGCAAACTCACATGGAAGTTGTGAACACAAGCTTACTCAGAAAAACACTAATTTTAACATCTGCTGGAGCATTCATTTCACATCATAAAAATACATAAACTGAACCTCCAACATTAGTCACAACCCTCCTATATCTAACAAAATATCTTGATCACAATTGAAAACCACTGAGAATGACAGATAATGAAAAAAGAAGAAGCTGATCCTCTATCTAATATACGAGCAATTATCATTTAACAACTGCACTTATTTATTAGCTCTTCGATACTGCAGTAAAAGCATGTCATAAATGATTATGCACGTCAAATATATAATGACTAATTAAAAGCAGAACTATACCAAAAAAAAAAACACTTTCGATCGGTATATAAATGTAACAACTCTCCTTGGTGTCTATAATAAGTCGTGCATGGACAGAATCACATTATTGCAAACAGTCCAAACAGGATATGATTTTAGCAATTATTCTTGTTGCACTTTGTGTCTTACAAAGAGTGTCACATAATTATTATCCCAATCCAAACTCATGCTATAGGGAAATGATGATCCTTTTTGCACCCAAAAAAAAAAAAATGATGATCCTTTTAATAATGGAAAAGTAAACAGAATCTGGCTGGGTTTATGGTGTGGAGATGCTCCTCCAAATTAAAGGACTGATTCATATGCTTATGTTTATGTTTATTCCCTCATGAACTCAATTCTTCAGGGAGATCTAAACGATCCAAAACCCAAACCAATAGAAACAAATTGGAATTTTTTTTCATTGCAACTCCTGCAAAGTAAATGTAAAACATGTTGGGTCTTGTATTGAAGGGCATTTCCCTTTTCTAAAGAATTGTACCTAGAAACGGATGGCTCATTACATTCCTTTGTTTTGTCTTGACAGAATCGACCTAAAATCTAAGCATTTTACACACATTATGGGACAGAATCTGCTAACACATGGGTAAGCTCATTCGACTCTCTTAATAAGAACATGAACAACTTTTCAACTAGAGCACGTTTATATACAAAAGAGATTTTGTCTACATTTAGGGAATTAATACTAGCTCAATGGTGGTCGATGACTTGTTGAATGACGTCATTGTTGGCTGTTAGAATATTGGTTAAATGATTAAATTCACCATATCCTAATAGTTTAAGTTTTTTGGATAATTAGTAATTTCTCATGGTATCAGAGCAGGTGATCCCAAGTTCGAACTCTGACTCCACTCTACCTCCTATTTAAAAAATTAAAAATCCCACGTATTGGGCCCTATTCATTAAGGGGGAGTCTAAGCCCACAAGTGAGAGGGAGTATTAGAATATTGGTTAAATGATTAAATTCACCATATCCTAATAACTTAAACTTTTAGGATAATCAGTAATTTCTCACTGGCATCACTTTCTTGGGTTTTGTTTTGATTGTAATGGTATAAAAATGCATTCAGTCCAACAAAAGCGATTCCAGTTGTATTTCTTTTTCTTTCATAAAAATAATAGACCCTTGTCATTTATTTATTTATATATTTTTAATGTGAGTTACTATTATTGTGGATGCTCTTGAGGCAAGAATCATTGAACATCTAAACTCGCTTAAGGAGATTGACAATTCAAATGGTGCCAACAATTCACAGTGGGAAGCACCCATTGATCCTGTAATCAAAATTTTAATGTGGATGCTTTTCGCATTTTTCATTTTCGTTTTTATGTTACATTTATTTTCCCCGATTGTTAAAACCTTAAAAATGATGTAATTTTGCATTGGAAATTAATGGTGTTTATTGGCATAGTTTGTCTAGTAGTTGGACTAAAATTAAAATATTGTAGTTCAACTGGTACTTTCTGGTGTTTTCAATTGAGACATTCATGATTCAAATCTCTTTCCTCAACTATTGACTTATAAAAAAAAAAACTATAGGGATAAAATTAAAACATGTCAAAGTTAGAGGATATAATTTGTAATTTACCATAGAAAAATAAGAAGCCTCTCATAGTCCCATTCATCCAAAGGCCAAAATAATAATAATAATAAAGTTGTTTTATAATACCAAATTGATATCTAAATACCAATTTCTTCATCTAAGAGAAACTAAATTTGTCCTACATTTATTCTACTTTTTCATGTATTCTGGCTTATACGAAGTAAGATTATAAAAAAATATGTATTAGTACTTTGTAGCAATAAGATTATGAAAAAAATGCATTAGAGACATTGAAAATAGAAAAACAAATATGCAAAGATTTAAAATCTTATCATGATATTCATATGTGTTTCGTTTTCTGTATAGTTCTCTCTTCAAGACTTTTAGCATGAAAATGTTTGTTGGATATTGAATTGTTCATTTGGAGTTTAAAAAACTGGCACATGAAGCTTCCCTATAAGTGAAACTTTACAGTCCAATACAAATACTTGAGTTGTGTGCGTAATTTTCTCTTTGTACTCCCCAACATATATTTTGTTTGTTATATATATATATATGATCCTAGTAAGCACTTGTTCATGATCTAATCAGATGGAAAACTAACGTAAAGACCAAGACTCCCTAAAACAAAAAGTAAAGACCAAGTCAGGTCACTAACTTAGTATACAATCGCACATATCAATTGTGGTGAAACCGTGAAAGACCATAACAAAACACAAGTGAATAAAACGTAAGGCCTAAATATAAGCTATGACTTTAACCAAATATTTGATGTGCAACACTACACGCCCCAGAATGCAACTCAGCGGAGCCCGTTACAGCAAAACTTAGTCCAAATTAACCAAAGATTGTAGAAAACTCAGGCACTTCCATATCTGATTAGTAAGATACACTAATGGGTAAGAGAAATGAAACAAAACAATCAAATAGCTCAACAATACCCAATCTAAGAGGATTTTTAGGCTTTTCTTGAATGGGTATGCATTGTCGGTGATAATTCTAGAAAATATGCTATGGATTCAGGTTTGGAACCGGATTGAGCATTTTATCATTTTAAGATATGGGTGAGTGGACATAAGATTGAGGGTATGCAACCAGATGCAATTTGATATCTGAGACTTGGGGATTGCAGTTGAATTCTTAGGTGGGCAAGACTAAAAGCTGGTGTGCTTGGAGGAGTAATTGTGCGTTTATGAAACAAAGAAATAGGCAAACAAAAAGAAAGAAAGATGATGACAAACAACATAAATTCGCAAAATAGGCTAGTGGAGAAGATGAAGAAGATGGAGAGGGCGGCAGCGACCTCCCATGGAGGTGAAGTAGGAGAGGGGGTACTGCACCGCGGGTCAAAGAGAAGTTGGGAGAAAGAAAACAGAAAAAGTATCGGGAAAAAAAGTAGTGAAAATTAAGGTTAAAAACTTATTAAAATAATAAGTATTAATGTGTAAAATTGTTAGAACTCAAAAACTGATTTGTCAAGATTTTATAAAGTCAACTAAAAGTAAAAAAAGTTTCGGTTTTACATTATAGTATAGATGTGGATGCTGCTCTGACCCCCGAAGCAGCATATCTAGCAGCTGTTGCGCGCAACCACAGTGGTAACATAATTAGAGTATGGGCCAAGAAGACCAATTTCCTGGATCCGGTGGCAGCAGAGGCAGCTGCAATTAATTGGGCTTTGAATTTAGCCATAGCGGAAGGCTTTGAAAGAGTGATAGTTGAAAGTGATGCCAAAAACTGTATTGAAGATCTTTCTTGTCCCCCTGAGGCATCTAGTTGGAGGTTTAATTCTTTAAGTTCTCATTCACTAGAATTAGTTTCTCATTTTCAGTCATGTTATTTTCATTAGGTTAGGTGAAATGCGAACCAAATGGCTCATGCTTTAGTCAAGGTTGTATTCTCTTTATGCCTCCCTTTTTCTTGTAACCAGGATCTTCTTCCACTCTTTGTTAAAGAGATGGCTAAGAGACTTGTAGTCAAGTATTACAATGTTGAATCAATAAATCTATGGACACAACAATTTCACAACAATGCTAACAGGTCAAGATGTGAATGGTAAATAATAAAGTAATGTAAGTGGTGAGTCCAGATGACCACTAATAAAAATATATCAACTCAGTATTATTGTGAAAATATTATGTTAGTAGCATTTGCTCATGCTGAATAATTACTTTGTCCAAAAAATTCCGAGCAACCAGCCATGTCGCATGGATTAGTCTGTTCTTGTTCTTACCATTATAAATTCCAAGCTCTCATGCTTGTGCTGCACATGACTGCATTTCAAGAGATGAAAATGTAACTTTGCTAACCCAAAAGAAAAAGAGTGCCTTCGGCTATAATATGGCTGTCTTAAGAAAAATGTTTCATAAATGTGTAGCCTATCAAATATGTGGCATTTATGTTTATGTGGGTTTTACATCCAAACATCACCGAGATTAATTTCGATGCAAATAAATACTGAGAAATCAATGACTTCGTTCAATTGTATTTGGCTTTAGTTACGATCTACAAGAGCCGACTTGGAAACAAGTCAGTCACCCAAATGAAACTTATTCGCTACTCTACTGGCTTCGTTGCAGTAAATTAATTTCTTGTAAAATTGCAATGCTTTATTTTGGGTTGCGTTTGTGATGTCACTGATGCCAACTATGCCTTCTGTTGATGATCAAAGTTCAAACCCTGTTTCCTTCCGGTCTTCTAAATTCAATACTTTACTAGTTGATGAGTGATCCAAATACAATCGTTCTCAAGATGAAACAAATTGAAATCTAGTTAGAACCTACTTGAGTGTCACACCTTGAATTCATAATAATTCTTCCTTTTAAACATAGAGGGTCATATCATTTAGGATCACACGGAAGCCTCAATGTGAACAAAACTTAGCCTTGGAATGTAACTAAAATGTAAAGCTTATTACGGTGAACCCAAAAGGATATATATATTGGATAAGTAGCCCAAGGAAAGTACCAAATAAAATTAACATTTGTTCATGAAATTCTGTGTAAATCCTTCCATTTCAGCATTATGAAGGTTACACCAGTACCAAAAATTAGATTGAAACGAAAGAAAAAAGTTTAGGACTCAAATCTTCGAACTGGAATAAACGACTTAACAGTTAATCTAAAAGTTAAGCGTATTTAATGAAATTGAAAAGTTAAATAACTATATCACAATTTTTTCTAATAAAATATTAATTTAATAGTAGGATCCACCGTTCATGTGAAATGATGGAGTATCACGTTGTTATATTTTAGGAGTATTAAATAATTTTCATGTATTCAAATACTTAAATTATGAGGTAGTCAAATACTCAAATATGAGACAATTTGAATAATTGAAAATATACTATTAATTACAAAATTTGAATATGGGATAATTTCCAACGTTCAGCCAGTACAAATTATAAAATTGAAAATATTAATAACAAAATTTTATAGATTAAGATATACTTACAATGACTTTATAATTTAAGGTGGTTAATTATTTACTAATCTATCAATTTGTGCATTGATTTAGACAGTAAATACTGAATATATATATTGAAACGAACATAGTAAATTCCCAAAAAAAGAAAAGAAAAGAAAAGAGAAGAATATAACAAATTATTCTTAAATTAGAATATTAATAGTATAATTTAATATTACAAGTATTTACTTAATCTAGAATTTGTGCATTGATTTAGACAATAAATACTGAATATATATTGAAACGAACATAATAAATTCCCAAAAAAAGAAAAGAAAGAGAAGAACATAATAAATTATTCTTAAATTAGAATATTAATAGTAAAAATTTAATATTACAAGTACTCCATGTACTGCAATTCAGGATCATACATATATATATATATATATATATATATATATATATATATATATATATATATATATATATATATATTACAGTTTAAGCAAGAACATTAAGTTAAAGTGCTCAAAACCCATCATCAACCATTTCATGGTGCCAATAATGACATGGTAAAATGAAAAGCAAAATAACCAAATAATCTTCCATTTTAGCCAATATGTCCTTTTGGACTAATGGCACTTCCTCCCTAATGTCTTCACCTAGAAAAAAAAAATGATTCCATTTTGTACAAGAGGTTGATAAGTTATAATATGATAGAAAGCAAAACCCATGTCTAGGAATATACTAAACAAACACCTACACTCCCAATATTGCTCCATCCTCTCTTATTGGGTGTAACAAACCATTCCCAAATACAAACTCACAATGGGAGCTGTGAAACCACTGCTCTACCAAACAGCAACAAAACCGAACTCCTCACACTGTGAGTTCCAGCGCAGACCACTCCATATCTAGCAGAATCACTATTCCTCATAAACTACAAGCTTACTAAAAGAAAAAAACTAATTTCAACATCTGCTGGAGCATTCACTTTCACCTCATAAACTAAATGATCAACTGAACCTCCAACATTATTCACAAACCTCCTATATTAATACTATATTATTTAATCAAACCTTCATCAAAATTTAAAACTACTGAAAATGAAAACCTACAAAAAGCTGATCCTCTCTCTAATATACAAGTAATTATCACTCAACAACACACTCCACTTCCTTTATTACCTTCGATACACAACTCTCCTGCTTAGGTGTCACTAATGCAAACAGTCCAAACAGCACACAAATGATTTAACTATGATTCTTCTTGGTGCAATTTTTGCTCACAAAGAGTGTCACGTAATTATCCCATTCAAAACATGTATATGTGATGGAATGATGATCCTTTTAAGAGTGAAAAACAGAATTTAAATGGAAAAAAGTTTGTGGGTCTTGTATTTACTATTTAGGTCATTTCTATTCTTAGTAAGATCTTCTAAAGCCTTGCACTTTGAAACGGATATGACTCATCTTCTTACAAGGAAAGAAACGTTTTCTTTACATGATAAAAAGACCAAAGACCAAAGACCAAAGACAAGACAATCACCCCTCATCAGATCAGGATTATAGATCAAATGAACGATTTCAAGAACAAGAAGAGAGAGAAAATAAATAAATAACCATTAATCAATCGTATAAAAGAGCACGAGATTGAAGAGAAGGAGAGATATATACCAGAATGTGGGATTGACGGTGACCGAAACCTCAGATCATAGCAAGCCGCCGCAGCTTGGCATCCCAGGGAGTAACTTTAGGGTTTCATAGAGGAAAGTGATAATCATGTTTGCGATTGCGTGTTGGATAAGGCAAAGGATATTTTCGGAATATAAAATATAACAACCACATAAGTCAATAACAATAAAATAAAATTCTTACTACATAACAATTTTATTCTTACAATCATGGCTAGCTGGTGACTAGCAAGTACTCCCTAGACAACCAAAGGCTCCGTTTTCTTCATTTATGGCCACCTCCATTACCAGGTCCGGGTCCAGGTATGTAAGTAGGTGGGTTAGTGGTAGAAGGTGGAACTTTTGCCCGATCTTGTGGTGGTGGTATGGACACCTTGATTGTCCCAAGTTTTGACTTCATGTTAGGCCTTGTTGCAGCTTCAAGAGGGTTGATGCTAAAAATCAAGAATGCGATAATCACCACCACCTTTACTTTGTTGCTGAAGAGAGTTTTCCCACAAAACATATCTAGGTTCATCGAGAAAATATTTGCTTTTAGGTTTCACAAATTGAATGAGAAAATGGCATTTTATATAATTAACTAAGCACCATTGCCACCACACCTCACCAATGTAAGCACCATTGCCACCACACCTCACCAATGGTTGTGAAACACGTCACATTATGAAACCTTTGTAATGATTTTTATTTTATTTAAGAAATTTGGCTTACAACACTATCCCTGAATGTGCATTATAAAATAAAAAATAAAAAAGTAATTAGAATATGCATTATCAATATCACTCATCTTTTACGGCTTGATATGTGATTTTCTTTTCACACCAATCGAATAATTGAAAATGTTTTTTGAAAAGTGTTACATTTGCTAAGTAATAAATTTAGAAAGTGAGGCCTAGATAATGCCCCTTATTAAAGTTATCATATAACTCTTTCTTTAAATATATTGTTGGTTCCTAAAATTTACTTAAGCTACATGTTTGTGAAAAGCAAGAGGGCAAGTTATTCCATGTCATATTAATCTTTTTTGTCTTTTTTTGTTATGAGAGGTAATTAATGAGGTTTTCTTAGGTATTACAATATTGAGTATTTTTCTTTTTGGGTGTCCAGAATGATATAGAAAACAGAGCCATGACTAGGAAAAAACATATGCTAAATAAACACCTACACTCCCAATGCTCCATCCTCTCTTGTTGGGTTTTAACAAACCATTTCCAAACGCAAACTCACATGGAAGTTGTGAACACAAGCTTGCTCGGAAAAACACTAATTTTAACATCTGCTGGAGCATTCATTTCACATCATAAAAATACATAAACTGCACCTCCAACATTAGTCCCAACCCTCCTATATTTAACCAAATATCTTGATCACAATTGAAAACCACTGAGAATGACTGATAATGAAAAAAGAAGAAGCTGATCCTCTATTTAATATACAAGCAATTATCATTTAACAACTGCACTTATTTATTAGCTCTTAGATACTGCAGTAAAAGCAAGTCATAAATGATTATGCACGTCAAATATATAATGACTAATTAAAAGCAGAACTATACCAAAAAAAAAAAAAACACTTTCGGTATATAAATGTAACAACTCTCCTTGGTGTCTATAATAAGTCGTGCATGGACTGAATCACACTATTTCAAACAGTCCAAACAGGATATGATTTAAGCAATTATTCTTGTTGCACTTTTTGGCTTACAAAGAGTGTCACATAATTAATTATCCCAATCCAAACTCATGCTATATGGAAATGATGATCATTTTAATCATATGGAAATGATGTGCTTCCCTCATGCGGCTCATTAAAAAAAAAAAATACAACAAATTTAGTTGAATTCAAATAAATTTAATTTAATTTAATTTTCATTGGAAAAAATAATATTTTTTATATTTTATTAATCAATGCAGTCATTTATTTAAATTTAATTTAAGAATCTAAAGTACAACATTTAAGGAATTATACTTTAAGTTTTTCTCAAACTCTCTATTACCAAGATTTAAAAATTAAATGAAGTTTCATTTTTATTTTTAAATTATTTCAATAATATCTACCATAATTTTTTATTTTGAAAAAAAAAAAAAAATCAGTCACATGCTATATGGAAATGATGATCCTTTTAATAATAGAAAAGTAAACAGAAAAATAAAAGGTTAATGGTGTGGAGATGCTCCTCCAAATTAAAGGACTGATTCATATGCCCATGTTTTATGTTTATGTTTATTCCCTCATGAAACTCAATTCTTCAGGGAGATCTAAATGATCCAAAACCCAAACCAATAGAAACCAATTGGAATCTTTTTTCATTGCAACTCCTGCAAAGTAAATGTAAAACATGTTGGGCCTTGTATTGAAGGGCATTTCCCTCTTCTAAAGAATTGTACCAAGAAACGGATGGCTCATTATATTCCTTTGTTTTGTCTTCACATAATCAACCTAAACTCTAAGTATTTTTTTTTGGTAAGAAGGAAGGAAGGAAATCTAAAATATAAGTATCACTTCAGACAATCATCCCCCACCCGGATTTGAGATCAAATGTACGATTTCGAGAAAAAAATAAAACAAAATAAATAATCTATGGTATTAATAGAGCACGATCGAGAATGAAGAGAAATTATCCTTAAGCTCATTCGACTCTCTTAATAAGAACATGAACAACTTTTCAACTAGAACACGTTTATATACAAAAGAGATTTTGTCTACATTTAGGGAATTAATAGCTCAATGGTGGTCGATGGCTTGTTGAATAACGTCATTGCTGGCATCACTTTCTTGGGTTTTGTTTTGATTGTAATGGTATAAAAATGCATTCAGTCCAACAAAAGCGATTCTAGTTGTATTTCTTTTTCTTTCATAAAAATAATAGACCCTTGTCATTTTTTTATTTATATATTTTTAATGTGAGTTACTATTATTGTGGATGCTCTTGAGGCAAGAATCATTGAACATCTAAACTCGCTTAAGGAGATTGACAATTCAAATGGTGCCAACAATTCACGGTGGGAAGCACCCACTGATCCTGTAATCAAAATTAATGTGGATGCTGCTCTGACCCGCGAAGCAGCATGTCTAGCAGCTGTTGCGCGCAACCACAGTGGTAACATAATTAGAGTACGGGCCAAGAAGACCAATTTCCTGGATCCGGTGGCAGCAGAGGCAGCTGCAATTAATTGAGCTTTGAATTTAGCCATAGCGGAAGGCTTTGAAAGAGTGATAGTTGAAAGTGATGCCAAAAACTGTATTGAAGATCTTTCTTGCCCCCCTGAGGCATCTAGTTGGAGGTTTAATTCTTTAAGTTCTCATTCACTAGAATTAGTTTCTCATTTTCAGTCCTGTTATTTTCTTTGGGTTAGGCAAAATGTGAAGCAAACGGCTCATGCTTTAGTCAAGGTTGCATTCTCTTTATGCCTCCCTTTTTCTTGTAACCAGGATATTCTTCCACTCTCTATTAAAGAGACATGGCTAAGAGACTTGTATTTTGTGCTTTCTTAATGAAATCACTTTTGGCCAAAAAAAAAAAAACTATTACGTAGGAGGGCAAGTGGTCAAGTATTACAATGCTGAATCAATAAATTTACGGTCACAACAATTTCACAAAAATGCTAAGAGGTCAAGACGTAAATGGTAAATAATAAAGTGATGTAAGTGGTGAGTTCAGATGACCACTAATAAAAACTTGTCAACTCAGTATTGTTGTGAAAACATTATTTCTGTAGCATTTGCTCACGCTGAATAATTACTTTGTCTAAAAAATCCCGAGCAACCAGCCATGTCGCATGGATTAGTCTGTTCTCGTTCTTACTGTTAGTATATATCTTGGGCCCAATATAGTGTATATATCTTAGGCCCAATATAGTTATAGGTTTACTGGGCTTTAGGCCCAACAGGCTTGTATTACACTTACTTGTACTTCACATGTAGCACAAGTGTACTACACATTCTTCTCTACCTATATAATGGCAGTTTCATGTATCATTCTAACTCACTAAATATAACACATAGAGCTGCTTTGTTCACTTTCAGTCTCTCTTCTCTCTCTCCCCTTTTATTCTCAATATGGTATCAGAGCCAAATTGATTTTGGCATTGTGTTTTCCGTACCTCTACCAGAAATTCCTCCCCCCCACTTTTCTCTCTACCACCCACATAAAGCATCTTCTACCGCTCCATCTTGGTTGCTCGGTTCATCTCACCACCACCACGGTTCTCTTTGTCGGCACCAGATCTATCATCTGTCAAAATTTAGTGACCATCTGACCAGCCACGCGCCGCCACTCTCGGGTGGAACTTCGGCGAAACCATAAAATTCAACCTTCTGCCGCCGCGTCCTGGCTGCTCGGTTCATCTCACCACCACCACGGTTCTCTTCATCTCATCCAGATCTATCATCTGTCAAAATTTGGTAACCATTCGACCAGCCACACGCCGCCATTCTCCCGTGGAAGTTCCAGTGAAATTTTGCACTCGTGAACTAACCCGGACCGAACTAGACCCAACCTAGACCAGATCGGACCGGACCGGACCTGATCGCCACATCAGCACTGCCACGTCAACGTTGACTTTTGTAAGTTGACATTGACTTTGACCCTTGACTTTTGGAGTTGACTTTTCTAAGTTGACTTTTGGCGTTGACTTTGACTAGAATAGTAAAAAAAATTATACATTGTTCTTCACAGTTTTTTGCGTAGACTCTATTTTTGTAGTTTGTTTTTCCATTTGGTGCTTCCAGGTATGGGTTCTACTTTAGGGCATGAGATCACACATCTCATCACTGTTATTCTTGATGGCCCCGCTTCTTATTATTCTTGGTCTCAAAACATGACTGTTTTTCTCAAAGGTCACCTTCGATGGCGTTATGTTACTGGTGACATTCCAAAACCAGTACCTAGGCCTGTCACAGCTACTTTCTCGGCCTTGAAGTCACATCCTCTTCTGATGGTTAGTATCCCTCTCAGGCCAAGTATGCTTTTAATCTTCTTTCTAAGGTCGATCTCACTGATAGCAAGATTGTTTTCAATCCCTTAGAGCTTAATTTCAAGCTCAATGCTACTGATGGTGAGCCTCTCTCTGATGCTACTCTATACCGACAGTTGGTGGGCAGTTTCATCTATCTTACTGTGACCCGTCCGGACCTTGCTTATTCTGTTCACCCGGTTAGTCAATTCATGTCTACTCCTCGCTCCACTCATTATGCTGCAGTTCTTCGTATCCTTCGGTACATCAAGGGAACGCTCTTTTATGGTCTTCATTTCTCAACACAGTCTTCCTGTAGCAATAAACAGTCCGTTGTTGCTCGTTCCAGTACTGAAGCTGAGTACCGTGCTCTCGCCGATGTCACCTCCGAACTCCTATGGCTTCGTTGGCTCCTGACGGACATGGGTGCTCCCCAGACCACCAGTACTCCTATTCACTGTGACAATCATAATGCTATTCACATTGCCCATAATGATATTTTTCATGAGCGCACCAAGCACATTAAGATCGATTGTCACTTTATTCATCATCATCTTTAGCAGAGTGCTCTTCACTTGTTATTTGTCTCTTTTGAGGACCAGCTTGCTGATGTATTCACCAAGTCCCATCCACCAGGACGCTTACGTGATCTTGTGTCCAAACTCAAGAAGGCTTCTTCGTCACCACCTTGTGTTTGAGGGGGGGATGTTAGTATATATCTTGGGCCTAATATAGTGTATATATCTTAGGCCCAATATAGTTATAGGTTTATTGGGCTTTAGGCCCAACAGGCCCAATATAGTTATAGGTTTACTGGGCTTTAGGCCCAACAGGCTTGTACTATATTTACTTGTACTACACATTATTCTCTGCCTATATAATGGCAGTTTCATGTATCATTCTAATTCAATGAATATAACACACAGAGCTACTTTACTCACTTTCAGTCTCTCTTTTCTCTCTCTCCTTTTATTCTCAACACTTACCATTATAAATTCCAAGCTCTCATGCTTGTGCTGCACATGACTGCATTTCAAGAGATGAAAATGTAACTTTGCTAATCCAAAAAAAAGTAGTGTTGTCGGTTCAATTAAATAATATTTATTAAACTTTCATATTATTATTATTTATTTAATAAAACTCATTCTTCTAGCTTTTTGAGATACAAAAATATTAATTAAGTTTTTGTATGTAAATTTTGCTAACATATATTTTTTAATTAATGATATCTAATCTATTTAATTTTCTAGTGAGATAGTTGATCTTAAAGTAGGATTTTATGAATTTTGATTATGAAAAACTTAACAATTGTAAATACTGTTTCCTCCAAAAAAAAAAAAAAATTGTAACAAATACTGTGAGTAAATTATGTATGATGCATGCATTTGAAAAAAAAAAAAAAAAACTAGTCTTTTTATCCTTAATTGCATGCTCCCTAATGAAGTTATGAATTGCCATTGTAGCTACAACAATTTTCACTTGTTTAAGATAATCGTACTTCGGTTTTCACTGTAATATTTGCCACAAGTCCAAATGTTCTTTCAATAGTGCATCTAAGTGATGAATGTATAGTATGAAAGTTCATCTTTTATCAGTAATATTTGTTTAAAGCAAACCTGGAGGTGGGAGTGGAAATTGCAACTCATCTTTCCATAAACCTCCCCAAAAAAAAGTGTCATGTGCACTACCTTCCCATCCTGAAAGGTGAATGCATATCAAATCACAAAGAGCCATGATATTTTGCGTAGCAATCTCTTTTCGGCCATAAAATAGTATTGCCTTGTTTGGAAGGATTGTAGACGGCACATAGGTTCCATCAATAGTCAAGCATGCATTGTCATGGATTTTGTGTGGAATTTCATTATCAACTGGGTTAATTAATTATGTCAATGGCCATCAATGAAATGACGTCTAACACATGATCAAACCATGTAGTATTGTAGTGATAGTTCCTTTACCATGATTTTCCTTATTTCCAAACCATGTCCCACAATAATTAAAAACATGGCCACTATCTCCTCAACAGTCCTATATTTCTGAACGATCACTTGACATAAGTTAAGGAATACATGTGTTTAATTACATGCTTGAACTGTTGTTGACATCTATCAGGATTGCCTTGTAATTAAATCTCCATTGAAACTTTTCAGCTGCAATTGATACTCATATATGTACCAACCAAGCTATAAAACTAGACATTTTCAAGGTTATAATCACTGTCAGTTTCACATATGTAGATGCTCCATTATGCAACAAAGAGTTGGTTCACAAGTCAAGGACAAAACAATAATTTTAATGTGAATTGGAGATAATCCATTATCCATCTGATTATGATTAATTAATTTTGATTGGTTATTTAAATAACTGATTTAAATAAATGAAAGGTCAAAATCTCATTGGTTTAATTTTAAATTTTAATACAAGAATGTAATAACATGCGTGAGATAAATCCTTGAAAATAATTATGGTTTTTGAAGAATTAATCAATTATCTTATAAAAAAGATGATGAATTGAAATTTTAAAAACTTTGATTACCTTAGGAGGTTATCTGATGATAAAGTGGCTTGAAAAATGGTTTAAAAATTTTAATTATCCCCAAATTAATCTTAAAATAATGCTAAAATCGAGTTGAAACTTGAAATTGAAACAGATTAGAATTGGACTCATAAGTCAAAGTGCTGATCTGACACTCATAGGAGGCCAATCAGCACTTCAACTACCCAAATTTTAGTCCATTTTCTGATTTGAATTGTTACCCGACTTAGGGATAAATATGAGTTCAAAATATTCTGACATAGAGGGATTGGAGGAAAATTTAAATTTCTTAATCCATTTTTCTCTTTAAAATCAAAAGAAAAGTATCAGAAAGTTAGTGAAGAGAGAATCTTTCAAAGAGAAATTAGGTTGTCTTTGTGTAACACTATTGACTACACAATACAATGAAATAATATATAAATACTTATTATCTGTGTAATTTCTAATTTATGTTAACAAAATTCCAAGGAAAAAATATTAATTATGATTAATTAATATGTTTTAAATTACAGTTCAAAAAATCAAATTGATGAAAAAATCAAAATTTCACCCCAATTGCGAGTATTCACCTCAATTTCCAAGATAAATAGTTGGAACATTTTTAAAATTCAGTAACAAAGAATTTTTTTAAAATTAATTGCAGAATCCTAACATCTCTATCTCTTTCACCAAATGTTGAGCTTAACATCCAATCAAATCACCATCACAGGACCCCCACCCAAAAAAAACAAAGAATGACCCATATAAAATTTGCACTAACCAAGTACTGTATTTCTTACAAAATCGAAAATTTCCAATCTCTTTCATTCTTGAATGGTTTCAGCTGGAGGAAAATGATCTAATTTAACATTTTCAACAAAATCTATATTTTTCACTCCCCAAATCCAAAATCCAAAATGACCAAACTTAGAGTATGTTTGGTTCCGCCACTCAAATACAGTTTTCTGTATTTGAATCCAACTTTTTGCGGGACCCACTGTTAATTTTTTTGTTTGGCAGCTGTGTTCTGTATTTTGAACCCAATTCATTTACTGTACTAATGATACTCAAATCGGCTAAAATGAGAACACGAAAAAGATGTTTTCATTTTTGGTTTTCTGTTCTCAACATTATTATTTAATATAATAATAATTTTTTATTTTTCGTTTTGTTTAAACGACGAAGAGGGACGTGCGGCGTGGCGCTGGGAGGTGCGGCGAGGCGGTGACGACGGAGGCGAGGCGATGCGAGCTGAGCGGCAACGACAAAGGTGAGGCTATGCGGCGGTGATGGCAACGGAAATCGCGAGGCGAGGTGAGCACAGACTCCTCACTCCCTCTCTCTTCGCGATCTCCACGGTGGCTGTTTGCAGTGGGTTTTCGAGAATTTTTGGTGGGTTTGCACGGGTCGCGGTGGGGCGGCGTGGCGGCGTGGCGTGGGCTTGCGGTGGGTCGCGGGTTTGGGTTGATTCGCGATCTCCACAACCCAGTTTTTTTTCGGTTTTTTTTTTCTCAATTTGCCAGATCTGCTGCTTGATTAGGTGTTGCCGGTGGGTTTGTGAGGTGGCTCTCGGTGGTGGAGGGTGGTTTCGGTCGATTTCGGTGGTGAAGGTTGCCTGTGTTACTGTTTCTTTGTTGCAAACAAAAGCAATAATAATAATAAAATAATTAATAAAAACAAAACTAGAAACTATGTGGAAAACACATGCCAAACAAATTTTTTGTTCTCAAATCTATTATAATATTATTTTTTATTACAATTCTCAAAACACCCAAATACAAGTTTTAGGAAACAGAAAACAAAAAATAGTCACCAAACATACCCTTAAAGACTTAGATCGAGTGCTCAAACCAAATCGTGAACCCAATTTAAATTCAAAGTCCTTACGACCAGGGCCGGCCCAATTATTTTGGGGGCCTCAAGCAAAATTTTAAAATAAGGCCCCCAACGTTATAAGTACTGGTATTGGGCCGGCCCTAGGTACCAAGGCCTAATACCAATACAGAAAAAAAAAAAAAGAAAAAAAAAAGACATTTAAAAAATAAAATGCAAAAAGCAAAAAGCAAAAAGCAAAAAAGCAAAAGGAATGGGGGAGGGGAATCCACGTGGTTGGAGAAGAATGAAAAGGGGGGGTGTTGGCTGATAATTGATAAACTAATTGTCTTGTACGTAAAGAATAAAGAAAAAAAAGCAGAAGAAAAGAAGAGGAAGAGAAGGAGAAAGAAGAAAGAGCAACAGTGAAGTGAAGACTCAAACCAGAGAGGCTAAAACGGAGAAAATGGGCACTGCAACTACATATAATTACTGCTTCTTAATGTAGCTTCATCTCTCTAGGGGCTCTATGGGTTTCCCTTTTTATAATTTGGGGCCTTTTTTATAAAGGGTAATTTTTTATTTTTGCTGGGGCCTCAAGCGACGGCTTCACTCGCTTAAGGGTTGGGCCGGCCCTGCTTACGACCCTAACCCAAAACCCAAAAAAAAAAAAATTTAGAATTCTCATTCGCATCAATTGAATTAAATTCACGGACCTGAATAGGCTTGGGACCATACTTGAAGAGCAAACCACGCCACTGGTTCTTCCGTACAATCGGAGAAATACTGTCACTGACACCGGTGGCAGTGGAGTTGCTGCCCATCTTGACAGAGCCGGACCGGTCGGACCGCCCTCGAACAATGCCAGAGAGCCACGACGTGCTTGAGGAGGAAGAAGAGGAAGACGAGGATGAAGAAGAAGATGAAGAGGATGATGATAAGGTGGACAAAGAAGAAGAGGAAGAGAGCGAGAGATTCATATCAAAGGCTTTGATTCATCGCCATAATTCTCGAATTTATTTTTTGGGGTCAGATTTTAAGGATGTTATTGTCTGAAGACTCTCTGAACTGAAGAGGAAAGATTGACAGACAAAGACAAAGTGAAGAGTTTGTAGTTGTAGTTTCGGCATCATTAGTCTATGTTCTTCTGCTGACGTGGCTGGAAATGAAGGGGTTGTATCATCCTCTACGCGCTGAGAAGTTTAAACTTTTGTGGGATAGGTTATTTAATAATCATTTAATAATACTAATGGTTAGTATTTTTTTTTTTAAATGTATACAAGAATGCTTTTATGGAAAATAAAAAGTTTCCCAAAATTATATAAAGGAATATAAATAGTTTCAAATTTTGGGGCGTTGCAAAATCTGTACATGTTATCTTATAATTTTTTTTTATTGAAGTTATTCATATTAATTACTTTTGTGAAAATTCATAATTTTTTTCTGTAAGTGATATTGTCTTTATTATTTTTCCTGGAATACTTTTAACTTCCCATAACATTTAAAAGGACTTAATTTTGGTGTAAATTACCAATTAGAATTTTGCACCATAAGAGTAAGAGATACAAGAGGATCGAGAAGTGACTTATTTATAAGCTATGAAGTACGGGTACGTTTTCGGGTATCGGTACGGGTACGGCACGGCGGTACTTCAATTTCTAGAAAACTAGGGTACGGGTACGGCGGGGTATTTTTTTATTATATATTTTTATATATTATTATACATATATTTTTAAATATATATGAACTTAAAAATAAATATGGATAATAATTACAATATCCCAAGTGAAAAAGTCAAAATAATCCTTCCTCTAAGCCTCTCTTCCCACCTATTTTATAGGCCATTCTAGACTCTTTCAGTCTTTACACATACATACATGACAATAATATATATATATATTATTTAAATAAACATATATATATATATATATATATATATATATATATTATTTCCCATAACAAAACAAGAAAAAAAGAGAAAAAGAAAGAACCCGGAAGCTTTAGTTTGTGAGGAAGTGATGAGAATCGAGTCGAGTGAGGAAGTGAGAAAGAGAGAACCGAGCTTACCGGCGGTGGAGGAAGTGAGAGACAGAGAGCAGAGGAGAGGGAACCGAGCTCACCGGCGGTGGAGGAAGTGAGAGACAGAGAGCAGAGGAGAGAGAAACGAGCTCATCGGCGGTGGAGGAAGTGAGAGACAGAGAGCAGAGGAGAGGGAACCGAGCTCACCTGTGGTGGAGGAAGTGAGAGACAGAGAGCAGAGGAGAGAGAATCGGTTTGCAAAGAAGATGAGAATCGAGTCGAGTGACTAAGAAGCTTCAGTTTTCAGCCTAAACGATGCCGTTTTGGCTTCGCCCCGTACCGGAACCGACCCGACCCGTATCGAAACCGTACCGGAAATTTTTTTTTTTGGCCGAAAACGGGTACGCCGAGGGTACGCATGCAGCGGTACCCCGACAGTATCCGTACCCACGAGGTACCCGGTACGGGTACATCGGGGTTTTTGCCGTACCGGTGCTTCCTAGTTTATAAGTAAAGAGTAATGACATATATCAAAAACCTTATAGTTCAGGAAAATATCATGATTCAAATCTCCTATTTTATTTTCTCAAAAGAAAAAAAAAAAAAAAAAAAAAATCCAATTCCCCCACCATAGATTTTTATTTTTTATTTTACTTTAAAGATACGATAGCATTTCTTCTAAGATAATTTATCACCACCATCATCATCATCAGCTAAAGACACTAATAAATTTTCATTTTGGTGTAGGTTGGATAAGTAAAAAAAATAAAAATAAAAGGTAAGTAAACCAAAAAAGGGGCATAAAGATCTTGAGGTTTATGCTATATAAGTAAAATCCATAAACATCTTTCATTACATCCAACAACAAAAAAATCTCAAACCCACTGTCTTGGAGTTCTTAATCAATTCCTTGAGACGAGAACACTATGGAAAGTGGGGGACATTTGTGTGACTGCCATCTATATTTGTTCTTAAGCAGCTTTTAGTGTAGTGTTTGAATTCCGTGAAGTCATCAGGAACTTTAACTTTTTGAACTGCATTAACCATGTCTACAGGTAACCCAATATGTGAAACCATCCAAGCCATTAGAACATGAGCTCTAGAAGGGTGCCTCTAAGGCAATAGTAGAACTGACCCTAGGTGCTAGCATTAAGAAACAGGGTGCTACTAGTCCAAACACCAATAACCCTTCCAGCACCTAAAAGAGCTGGGCATCCTTTTTAGGAGATTTATGACTCGACCACCCTCTGGGGGAATTACACCTCCTGCCAACTAGATTCTAGGGACACCCAGGCTCATGACTCTGATACCAATAATAGAACTGGCTCCAGGTGCTAACATCAAGAGACAAATTGCTACTAGTCCGAACACCAATAACCTATTGGCTCATTTGAAGCCCAAATAATGAAGAATGGTCCATTTTTTTTATTTTTTGATGAATTAAGAATGGTCTATGTAATCCATTGAAAAGTTTTTTTTAGATATCGATATGATATGATGGGGCTAAATCTCATTGATTTATTTATTTATTTTTTAACGTCCAAAATTTTTAATTTATTGAAGGTTGAAGCCAGCGATAGGTCACAAAGGGGCTTGTCACGAACCTTCAAAGCATCTTCAAGTTGGAGAACAAACAAGAGAGCACCTTCATGTTGGATTTCTTGTGATTTATCGAATATGAATGGGCCTGGCCCATAATTCGCCGGAGGAGTGAAATTTGAGTTTCTCAAACCATGGGCAGTTCCATAGAATATGTTGGCTGAAAAAGGCCAGTATCAACATGTCTAATAACCAAGTCTTTAGTGATATTACCTATTCTTTTTATGAGAAAAAACGAGATTCTAAGTCAAATCCATACACATATTTTGTCGTACCAAAAAAAAATACAAAATATAAGAACTTATTCTATATACTGTCTCTCCAACCTCAAGACCATATCTCTTCGATCCAACTTGTTCTCTGGCTCAGTCCTTGCCTCCATCAAATCCCTCAAGTCATTGGACCTCTCTCACAATTCTTTATTTGGGTTATGATTTGGGTTATAATTTGATTTAAGTTTTGTTAAATTTCAACCTATGAAAAAACAATTAAATATTTTTTTTACACGTGGACAAAATGACATCGTTTTAGTGTGTTAAAACTACGTTATTTTGGGATGAACTGACATATAACAAACAGTTGAGCACAACAAAGTAGCAGAATGATCAAAATTAAAACGATACCAAACTTTAGGGAGCGGATACAAATTTTCAAATTTTAGGGGACAAAATCAAAATATCCCAAACTTAAATGGTGTAAATTACATTTTAGTCTATCAAAAACAATGTCAATTCCTTTTAAACGGAGGGCCATATCATTTTCAATCACATGCATGGTTTAATGTGATGATCACCGTTGCATGTATTTATATTTACAAGTTGCAAAAGTTTTACTGGAGCTGTTAATCCTGTATAACATCATAACAATTGTCTTTTGGGTAGTGATAATGAGAAATGTGGGAAACAATTTATTGAGACAAGCTCAAGCTTTTTCAATAAATTAGCTTACAGCAGCAGCACAAAGTCAGCAACTCTCCCAAGCAACAGATAACCATCAGCCAAGACAAGAGATATCAAAAGAGATTGATACCAATCCGAATACTGTGTATCATATGTAATTGTTATCTCTATTCTCTACATACATATATCTTTGTTATAAATAGAAACATGTTATCAAAAAAAAAAAAAAAAATAGAAACATAAAGCTCCCGAGTAAATTACAGGATGCAAAACAAACAACAAATCGTTTTAGATATTATCAACATCTTTACAATTCAAAATATATAAACTTGATTCTACCATTCTTAACAATCAGTCATGGAAATTTATGTGTTTAGCATCTGTTAAAAATAACACAACACTTAGCATTCAATCCTTTTCTTGACTGATCCCATTTTCAAGAATTTATATTTTTGTTGGTATCTTTTAGGTTCTTGAGAAATATATGCAATATTTCATGTTTATTATATAAATAGAGTTTGCTACCAGTTTTAATCATATGATCACTTAAGAAAGATTGTTTATAAACTTGATTAGTCGGCACTTGTGGTATACTTCAATTACCTATATCTTTCTCTATGTTTAATATATATGCTATCTTATCCATCAATATTGACTACATGCATGAGGAGGAATGGAGGAAGTGGAAAACTTTTTTTTTTTTTTTGAGAAGAGGGTGTATAGCTATTAATTCTAAAAAATGATTCCATCTTAAATAATTATAGGTTAATTACACTAGTTACTATACTTAGAATCCTCTTACCCTATCCTTTGTTTTTTTAATTGTAAATGATAAAAATTTAGTTCATGAAAGCCTCTTATCCTATCTTGAGTGTTTTATCTCTTTACACTTTTGGGCAGACCTACGGATTTCTTGGCTGACTATTCTAACGCAAGTCCTTTCAATCGGAATTCGGTAATACTTAAAAAGCTTATTAATATTTTTCGTTGGCAAAAAGTTATCAATACTTTTGACTAAACGACTCTAAGATCCTAATGGCTCTAATACCAACGGTCCTATACTGGCCTAGGATACCAATACTTGATATTGAACCTTTGGGCGTTTATAGTAAATAAAGTTATTATCATTTTCTCTTTGCTTGAAAGGAAAATAAAAGAAATTTTGGGTAACCTTTTTCCTTCCAAATCCTATCTATTTTGAAAAGAAAATTTTGGTTTATTTTTAGGAATTTTTTAAAATCATTTTCTTATCTCTTTGTTTTGATGATATGGCCTTAGTTGATTGAAGTAACTCAAGATCGATTGTCCTTGACCAACTAACTGATTAAGGTATGATAACTCAAGCAATGTTATTATGTATGTTTTTTTGCTACATGTTATTATACAATGTTGAAAATTTCTATTATTAGCTAACCTTGAAATAATTGATAGTTTCTTTCCAATATTTCCTCTATAGCCAAACAAAATTAAAATTAAAAATCCAAAAACAAAGTAAAGGCAACTTGCAACTTACAAAAAACTTAGTCCATAAATGTTTCTAATTCCCTAGATCCAAACAAATAAAAGATCATTGCTTTCATGTCCT
>OU015772.1:5279087-5322145 GCA_907173295.1 Fagus sylvatica
GTTTCTTTCCTAAAACATTGTATATTTATTCATTCAATTAATAAATAAGAAGTACTTTTTTTTCTTAGCTTTTTGTACAAAAGTTAGGTGGCGACTCCATTGTAATATCCCCTAGTGATTAGGATGGAAAACAGTGAAAGTCTCCATTTTGAGAATCATGTTTAGGCCTTTGCATTGGGTTAAAGGTCGTGGTTCTCACACCTAGCTAGTTCTACGAACTAGTAAAAAAGAGTTAGAATTATGAGATCAAAGTGGTTCTTAGATCATTTAAAACTGAGTTATGCATCTTTTTCTTAAGCCCGTTATTGTATAATAACATGTAGCAAAAAAACATACATAATAACATTGCTTGAGTTATCATACCTTGATCAGTTAGTTGGTCAAGGACAATCGATCTTGAGTTACTTCAATCAACTAAGGCCATATCATCAAAACAAAGAGATAAGAAAATGATTTTAAAAAATTCCTAAAAATAAACCAAAATTTTCTTTTCAAAAATGATAGGATTTGGAAGGAAAAAAGTTACCCAAAACTTCATTTATTTTCCTTTCAAGCAAAGAGAAATGATATTAACTTTATTTACTATAAACGCCCAAAGGGTCAATATCAAGTATTGGTATCCTAGGCCAGTATAGGGCCGTCGGTATTAGAGCCATTAGGATCTTAGAGTCGTTTAGTCAAAAGTATTGATAACTTTTTGCCAACGAAAAATATTAATAAGCTTTTTAAGTATTACCGAATTCCGATTGAAAGGACTTGCGTTAGAATAGTCAGCCAAGAAATCCGTAGGTCTGCCCAAAAGTGTAAAGAGATAAAACACTCAAGATAGGATAAGAGGCTTTCATGAACTAAATTTTTATCATTTATGTGTGAGGAAATATTTTTTATATATATAAAGGCCCATAGAAAGTATGGGATGTGTTGAGCCCACAATGGAGGCTAAGGCCCATTCTAGAAAATGAAGACAAGCATTTAATTGGGTAAGGCCCAATTGAGGTTAAATGTTCAATATGCATTGACACGTCATATGATGAACCGTTCACCCGGCATAACTGCACCGGTTGCCGGTCATTCAAATCGATTCCCTTTGTGACATTGGAAGATCCGCCCAAGAAACCAATGCTTCAAAGCTTCATCGGAGAAAAAGGAAAGATCCTAACCCATGTAGTTTACCTTGAACGGATAACTGGACACCTTGACCAGGACAAATAGCACCGACCTCTCAGATGCATTAATCGAGGTTAGTGGGATTTTGGCAGTCTCTGTCCAGTGCGTATCTCGAGACAATCCACACGTGACTGATTAGCCAAATTCATTGAATGAGTATGGCTATAGTGTTTTATACGTTATGTACCAACGTCAAATCATCCAAAAAGGGACTGTCACATGTCATATCACCCTCAAAGTGAAAGCCTCCGAACTGGTGAAGCACAAGTGGGGCAAGAACCATACTATAAATAGAGCAACAAACAAAGAAAAAGGGGTACGTGCGTGAACTATAAGAGAGTTTATACACTTTCACTTAAGAGAAAAACTGAAAAACTGACTTAATCTTCGGAGGGTGATCAGGCGTAAATCGCCACCACCTCTAAAGAATCTTTATTTGTTTTACAGGAAGGATTTTTGCAGCAATTGATGGCCAATATTCCAGACATCTCCTGGTGAAGCTCTCGATATTATTTTCGTGTGAAAAATTACGCAACACAATTGGCGCCGTCTGTGGGAACGAAGTCAAGAGCCAAGTCAACCGAGTTTGTCAGTTGAAACTAATCATATGGAGGGAGAAAACGCTTTCGTTTTGGTCAACAACCCTCCACCAAATCCCTCAGGAACGAGGAGAGTCATGTCAGAAGTTCGTGTTGAAGCAAACAGAGAAAGGGTTGAGGGTCAAAGAGGAAGATCTCCATGCTACCCGTGATGTGATTGATGCCGAGGCCCTTAGAAGAGGTCGAAAGATAGAGAGACTAGAGAGGGAGTTACGAGAGTTGAAAGAGGTGCAAGCTAGCTGTGACCAACAGAGGTCAAGAAGGCAGAGGTCAAGAAGCCACTCTGGTTCATGTGAAAGCTCTCATCGTTGTCCCAAACGATCAGAAGAAGACCGCAGGGCCCCGAAAAATTCCAGACGGAGCAAGACGGGGAGGACGGAAAGAAAATCCCCTGTGCATAAACCGGAGAAAAAAGATCAGAATCCGGTCTGGAATCAGTTGCGACAAATCTCCCATTCCCCTTTCTCTTCAAGAATTGAGCGGGCAAAACTACCGGCAAGAATTGCCCCTCTCAACTTGATTACTTACAATGGGAAGACCGACCCTGTGTCACATCTGAGTCATTACAGGCGTTCAATGGCACTTCACAACGGGAATGATGTCCTTATGTGCCGTATCTTTCCCTCCAGTCTGGGCGATGTGGCGCTCCGGTGGTTTGACAGGCTCAAGCACGGGTCTATACACTCCTGGACAGAACTTGCTGAGGCGTTTACCACCCGTTTTATCACCAACACGAGGAAACCAAAGGAGGTGGATTCCTTGATGGCCTTAGCTATGAGGTCCGGTGAGAGTCTGAAGTCTTATTCAGCAAGGTACTGGGAAACCTATAATGAAATTGACCGGTGGGAAACCTATAATGAAATCGACTGGTGTGGGGAAGACGTGGCTATTTCTCAATTCAGATTCGGTCTCCCCGTTGGGAGCAAATTGAGGCAATCCTTAGCCAAGAAGCCACCCCTTGATATGTCAAATCTCATGTCCCGGATAGAACAGCATGTCCGCGTTGAGGAGGACGGCTTGCAACCCCAGAGGCAATCCGGTGACAATGTGGTCGTTCAGAAGAAATCGGCCCAACCAGAAACAAGCAGAGCCCCGCACAATACCAAACAGATGGGTCCGGTCACGAGGGAATCATTCCAGGCCATCAACACCACCTTCAAAGAGCCGATCTTCAAAATATTGCCCCAGATAAAAAACAAGCCCTATTTTGTATGGCCGGCTCGATTAGGTGGGGACCCAGCCTCCAGGGAATCAATGTCATACTGTGCCTACCATAGAGAGAAGGGGCACTTGACTGAAACTTGCAGGAATTATAAAGCTTTGTTGGAGGAGTTGGTCCGAGACGGGCACCTTCATCAATTTGTGGACAGTGCCAAGCATCAACAACAGCGAGTGCACGACCCAAAGCCCAAAGCACCTATTGGGACCATTGACGTAATACACAGCCATGCACGGGCTGATAGTTTGAGAACAGAGACCCGTGCAGCCGCCCATCTAAGGGAGATATTTCAAGTCTCCGAAGGAGTGACCCCGGCTCCAAAAAGGCTGAGAAAAGAAATGACTGAAGAAATCATTTTTACTGATCGGGATCTAGGAAGGGGTGCAACTCCCACACTCTGATGCCTTGGTGGTTACCATGCAAATAGACGATTTTGAGGTGAAAAGAATATTAATTGATCCCGGAAGCTCTGCTGAGATCATGTATGATTCCCTTTTCAAAGGCTTGGGCCTTGAGCATAAGGATCTTGACCGGAAAGTCGATCCTTTATATGGGTTCTCAGGGGAATCAGTGATGCCGGTTGGTCGGGTTACTGTGAAAGTCCATGCAGGGACCATTTCCTCTCCAACGGATTTCTGGGTGCTGAATTCGTATTCTCCGTATAATGCAATTTTGGGAAGACCTTGGCTACACAAGATGAAGGCTGTCCCGTCAACGTTGCACCAGAGACTTAGATTCCCAACCCCAGAAGGAATAATGGAGGTTAGAGGCGATCAAGTGACGGCCAAACAATGTCTTATAGCGGCCGCCCACCAGAAGGGAGCTATATCTTATGCGCCTGAGCCCGAGGCAAGACCGGCCAAGTAGCAGTTACAGGAGCGGGTGGAGGATGAAGTTCTCGCCCCGCAAAAGAAATGTGCGGAAGAGTTGACAAAGCACTATATGTCCGCCTCCGATCAAGAGAGATACTTTTTATTAGGTGCATCCCTTTCACATGAGCTGAGGGATGGCCTCACTGCATTGTTGGCGGAATACTCTGATGTGTTTGCATGGAATCCATATGAAGCTCCCGGGGTAGATCCAGCCTTCGCATGTCATAGTCTCAATGTGGATCCGCTTATCCGTCCCGTTGTACAGAAGGGACGGCGGATTTCCCCTCTCCACCAGGAGGCGGTGTGTGAAGAAGTTAACCGGTTAGTTGAGGCGGGGGCAATAAGGGAGATTCTTTATCCTACTTGGCTATCTAATACGGTCGTGGTTAAAAAGAAGAACGGTAAATGGAGGGTATGTATAGATTTCACGGATCTGAATAAAGCTTGTCCAAAAGATCCATTCCCATTACCCAAGATTGACCAGCTTGTGGATGCCACGGCCGGCCACCAAAGAATGAGCTTTCTGGATGCTTTCCAAGGATACCATCAGATTGCCATGAATCCCGTTGATGAAGAAAAGACAGCATTTATTACACCAAGGGGGATCTTTTGTTACAAGGTCATGCCCTTTGGATTGAAGAACGCTGGGGCTACCTATCAGAGGATGATTACTAAAATGTTCTCATCTCAGCTGGGCAAAACAGTCGAGGTGTACATCGATGATATGGTGGTCAAAAGTATCTATGCTGAGGATCACCTGGGAGATTTAAGGCTTGTATTCAACACGTTGAGAAGGCACCACCTCAAGTTAAACGCATCCAAATGTGCTTTTGGTGTTGGGTCCGGGAAATTCTTGGGATTTATGGTTACCCAACGAGGTATAGAAGCCAATCCGGACCAAATATCCGCTATCCTTGAGTTAAGGCCCCCAAGAACGGTAAGAGAGGTCCAGAAGCTGACCGGAATGGCGGCAGCTTTGAACCGTTTCATTTCCCGGGCATCTGAAAAGTGTCGCCCTTTCTTTGATCTAATAAAGAAAGGGAAGAACTTTCATTGGGGAGAACAATCTGATCAGGCCTTTGAACGGTTAAAACAGTATCTTGCAGCTGCCCCCCTTTTATCCACTCCGGTGAATGGGGAATCTTTATATATATATTTGGCTGTCTCTGAGCATGCTGTCAGCGCAGCCATAGTGTGAGAGGACTGCAACGTTCAGAAGCCGGTTTACTACACGAGCAAGACTCTAGACGGGGCAGAATCAAGGTATTTGCCATTGGAGAAATTGGCTTTTGCCTTAGTATGCTCGTCCAAGAAGCTTCCGCATTATTTTCAGGCTCATACCATGATTGTCTTGACCGAACAGCCGCTGAAGGCTGTTTTGAGAAGCGCAGACTTCTCCGGGCGGATATCCAAGTGGGGAGCCCAACTAGGGGCTTATGATATCAACTACCGCCCAAGAACTTCTATCAAAGGACAAGTGTTGGCGGATTTCATCGCTGAGTTCACCCCCGCAGAAATGGGACCTATGTGGGTGAACCATGTATCTTCAATACAACATATGAAGGGGTGGAAATTATACATAGACGGAGCGTCCAATTCTAGAGGCTCAGGTCTAGGCGTGGTACTCACCGCTCCCCAAGGTCAGATGATGGAATTGGCAATCCGCTTAGGCTTCCCCGCCTCTAACAATGTGGCCGAATATGAAGCGTTGCTGCACGGTCTACGGTGCGCAATTGCTCTCCAAGCAGATCCATTGACCGTTTATTGCGACTCCCAGCTTGTAGTGAATCAGATTTCAGGAGACTACGCAGCTAAGGATGAGAAAATGAAAATATATCTTGCAGAGGCAAAGAAGTTGCTGGAGAAGTTTAAACTTGTTCAAGTGGAGCACATAGGCAGGGACTTGAACGGGCATGCAGACGCCCTTGCCGGTCTAGCATCGGCTGTTGCCCCGGAACTACGGCGGATAATCTCTGTTGCGGGTAATCTCTGTTGGAGTGCAAAGCCTCCCGAGTGCTGGAGGCGACGCAATCAATGAAGTATGCTCAGTTGACCAGTCTTCCAGCTGGATGAGCCCTATACTCGCCTATCTGAGAGATGATATATTGCCAACAGACCGTAAGGAAGCTGACCGGATAAGAAGGATAGCTCCCAGATATTGGGTTTCCAAAGAAGGAAATCTCTATAGAAGGTCCTTCACCGGGCCTTATTTGCGATGTGTTCACCCAGACACCGTTCAGAATTTATTATGGGAAATCCATGAAGGCGTATGTGGAGGACACACTGGTGGACGGTCTTTGGCACATCGCGCCATAGGGCAAGGCTATTGGTGGCCGTACATGCAGAAGGATGCTGCCCAGTATGTGAAAAAGTGTGATAAGTGTCAACGGTTCGCTCCGTCCATACATCAGCCGGCTGCCAGTCTAAATCCTATTGCCAGTCCATGGCCGTTCTCCCAATGGGGACTGGATATAGTTGGACCCCTCCCTCGGGCTCCGGGAAACCGCCGGTGGCTCATTATGGCAACTGACTTATTTCACCAAGTGGGTAGAGGCGGAGCCGCTGGTGCATATTACAGATGCTGACTCCAAGAGATTCGTTTGGAAGAATATCATCACCCGCTTTGGAATCCCCCGAGTGCTGGTGTCTGATAATGGATCTCAGTTTACTAGTGGGCCGTTCAGAGAATTCTGTGAGCAACATGGCATCATGAATCATTTCTCTACTCCCGCCTACCCCCAGACGAATGGACAGGCAGAGTCCTCCAACAAGACACTACTGGACGGAATCAAAAAACGCCTGGAAAAGGCCAAAGGGAGATGGGTTGAAGAATTGCCAAACATCCTGTGGACTTACCGGACGACCCCCAGGTGCTCAACAGGAGAAACCCCTTTTTCACTTACATATGGGGTTGAAGCAGTTATTCCTCTTGAAATTGGCTTGCCTACAATCCGCACGGAGTATTATGATCCGGTCACCAACGAGACGAGTCTAGCCACAGAATTGGATTTGGCTGAAGAAAGGAGGGATTCAGCTCTTATTCATTTAGCCGCTTATCAGAATGGACTGCGAAGAATATATGAAAAGCGGATTAACCCTCGAGAGCTTGCAGTTGGTGATTTAGTACTCAGGAAAGTTATGGGGGCTAAACAAGATCCAACTCACGGGAAACTTGGGCCAAACTGGGAAGGACCGTACAAGATCGCATCTGTGGTTGGCACAGGGGCTTTTATGCTAATAGGGCCTGATGATACCCCTGTAAAACGACCGTGGAATATCTGTAATCTAAAGAAGTATTATCAATGAAGTCTCAGTTTGCAATTTCTCTATGTGTTATGAAAGTCCTTTATATAAGGCATATATAAAAAACCTGACAAGAACAGGTGCGGTGCATAAAACTTTAAACAGTTTAAAGCCGCGACTAGATGGCAGATAAGAAGGTCTGCCTAGGTCACCCGGGTAAGAATGCCCATGTTAAAGTCCTCCTTGAGGGGCAAAAAACCTGACCCGCTCAGGTGTGATCAAGGATTCACTATCCAAAGATCATGGCCCTAAAGGTATGGATAAGAAGGTCCATACCGGCCACCCGGGTAAGAATGCCCATTATGAAATTCCTTTATATAAGGCATATATAAAAAAAAAAAACCTGACAAGAACAGGTGCGGTGCATAAAACTTTAAATAGTTTAAAGCCGCGACTAGATGGCAGATAAGAACGTCTGCCTAGGTCACCCGGGTAAGAATGCCCATGTTGAAGTCCTTATAGGGCAAGAACCCTGACTTGATCAGGTATGGTAAAGGTTCAATTACCTCAGGATCGTGAAGGTATGAGTAAGAAGGATCATACCGCCCAGCCGGGCAGGAATACTCAGTGAAAGTTCAGGAGCGGTTAAAACTTCATACCCGCTCAAAACAAGCGTATCAAGTCTTCACCCAACAATTATAATTCTTGGGGTATAGACAAAGGATCTTTCACCGTGTAACCGGGTAAGATCGTCCCTTAACTTTTTTTAAGTTGAACTCTCCAAGTCTTTTAAGTTATTATACATTATATGATTGCATCTGAACATATGCTCCGTTCAAACAAAGATAATGTCTTGTCAAAGTATTCATGAATGAACAGTTATGTCAATCTCAAACAAGATAAATAAGATGAGTAAATATAGCGAAATTCAAAAATGATGGCCGTAAAATGGAAACCCATCATAAATATACAAAAACGAATGTCAAACTTGGCCGGATTCAAAAAAGAGGAGAATATAAAGATCACTCAGGATCTGGGAATAAGAATAAAAATAAGTAAAGACAGAGAGATTCATGAATTGGACGGTCCGGCCACATCGTCATCTGCTGGTTGAGGTTCAGGGAGTTCTTCTTCTGGGACACCAATGGGGGCGTGTGGGTAGGGGAAGACATCTTGGGGCGGCAGTGGGGGCATATCGTCAGACTCCCAAGAGTACAAAGCCTTCCAACCTACCTGAAAGGCTTCGTTGTAAATACCCGGGAGCTGCTTTGTCATTGTTGTTTGGGCCTCCACTGACCCCCGGTTAAAAGCAGCCTTCTCCCTAGCAGCTATCTCTGCCTCCAAAGCTTGGATCCTCTCTCCGGCCTTGGAGTTCTCCTCCAATGCATTGCGAAGAAGGTCCTGCGCATCCTCCAGCTTCAGGTCAGCCTCGTCCTTCTTTAAGGTGGCAATCCTGACCTGCTCCTTGTAGGCCTCCACCTCCCTCCTCATCCGCTCAGACTCGCTCTTGAGATGAACGGAACGAGTGGCCACCCTTAAAGAGTTCTCCAGATCAGCAGTTTGGCGCTGAAACCGGTCACCTAACTCAAGGGAGCCCTGGACCGCCTACAGTCAATTTTGTTTTATCAGTTGGATGAACATGAGAATGAAATAAGGGATTTGAAATGCGTGACTTACCATCATGAGACCCCGGCGAAGGTTGTTGATGACCTCCTTGTTAGTGGATTTTCTCCACACGTCCATATCAACGGGCAAGCGTGCCACCTCACTGAGGGCAGAGGCGGTGCTGGACCCGGATACTCCTGGACGGAGAACAGTGGCATCTTCCCTCACCCTTTCTCCCTCAGCCTCCAAGGGAGGTGCCCAAAATGGGGCCAGCACCCCTGAGGCGATTGGGTCTCGTTCAGGGATGAAGGGCCCCACCATCTCCACGTCCGCGTCCTCAGTGGACGGTAACGTGTCAACGCCAGGCAGCACCGGCCTGGCCTCAGGCACCTTTGGCGCAGCTGAAGTAGTGCCCGGCTCAATTGGAGCTGCTACCTGAGAGGCCTCCCCCTTGGGGGCACCCTTTCGCTTCCTCTTGAGCGGGAGGATAGGTTCGGATGTCTCGGCCTGAGGGCGGGGGGGCAGGAGCTTTTTCAGGTTGATGCCGGCCATTGCGCGGATGTCGTGGGCGGGAGGGGATTTGTTAGCAGGATTTGCAAGGGCTTCCGCTAGGTTGCTGACCTGTCTGCACTGCAAAAAGGACCGTGCAGAAGGGATGTACCGGAGAAGCTTGTAGGCTGAGCGGGGATTTGCGTACTCGTCCACGCAGACCTCACTGTCGTAGACGGCTTGGAGGGCAACAGGATCAGTGAGGTGGGACTGGATTTGTTTCTTTTTCTCCTCTACAAAAAAAAGAAAGAAAAAGAAAACATAAGAATAATACGACAGAAAAGAAGATTTTCAAAAAGAAATAAATACCATACGAAAGTCCACCGTCCAACAAAACTTAACCTGGTTTCCCGTCTTTGGTGGGACACCGGTGACCAGGGAAATACCAGTTCCCTCTGACAAGGAGGAAATCATCCGTCATCTCCTTATTGGTGTCAGGAAGGCCATTTACCAGGGTGTTATTAACATCCCTGGGCCTCAGAGAGAAGGCTTCATGTTGGGTGGTACGGAGGAAGTAGGTGGCTACTATGTCGTGCACGGTTAGGTTAAAACCTAACCGGCGGTTGAGTTCTGCCACCCCATTCACTATTCTAAAAATGTTGGGGCTGATTTGAGTGGGACTTATTCGGAAGTAATCTAGGAAGTCAGCTAGAAGGGGGTCAATCGGAAAACGGACTCCGCCTTCAATGATGGCTACTACTGGGATAATAAGATCCCCGGGTTCCCCGGTTATGGCATTTTCCCAGAACCGATATTCTAGATACACGTCATTAGGGACCCCGTAATGACGGCGGAATCTTGCCATGGCCTCTGGGGTGTTTACATATCGGGCTAGTTTGCCCTGGGTTTTCTTTGTTTTAGCCATTCTAAGGGTTTTCTCTGAGGACGAAATAAAGAGAGAGTGAGGGAACTTACAGGTCAAGGTTGCAGAGAGGACTGAAGAACAGGTTCGGGAGCGATGTTCAGGCGAGGGCAGCAAGAGCACAGGGAGCAGAGAAGAAGACAAGAGAGTCAGAAGGAAGTAGAAGCCAGAACAAAGAGCCGGAGGCCAGCTTATATAGGGAGGACAGTCTCGAAACCGTAATCCAGCATTTATGAGCTACCTGCCAAAGGTCACATCCACCAATCAAGTCCCAGTGTGCGAAGAGACGGAGGAGATATGCAATGATGATTCATAAATACAGTACACGACCCGTTGCTCAAGACAAACGCGGAAACCAAAACGACAAAAACGATCTGAAGAGATCCTCAGAGATATGAATCGGCATCTCAACACGTGTCAGAAACGAATCATCCGCGTCAAGAAACCCTAATTGAAGGACGGTTTTCTGAACGGGAGTAATCCGTTCTGAGGGGCTATTGTGTGAGGAAATATTTTTTATATATATAAAGGCCCATAGAAAGTATGGGATGCGTTGAGCCCACAATGGAGGCTAAGGCCCATTCTAGAAAATGAAGACAAGCATTTAATTGGGTAAGGCCCAATTGAGGTTAAATGTTCAATATGCATTGACACGTCATATGATGAACCGTTCACCGGGCATAACTGCACCGGTTGCCGGTCATTCAAATCGATTCCCTTTGTGACATTGGAAGATCCGCCCAAGAAACCAATGCTTCAAAGCTTCATCGGAGAAAAAGGAAAGATCCTAACCCATGTAGTTTACCTTGAACGGATAACTGGACACCTTGACCGGGACAAATAGCACCGACCTCTCAGATGCACTAATCGAGGTTAGTGGGATTTTGGCAGTCTCTGTCCAGTGCGTATCTCGAGACAATCCACACGTGACTGATTAGCCAAATTCATTGAATGAGTATGGCTATAGTGTTTTATACGTTATGTACCAACGTCAAATCATCCAAAAAGGGACTGTCACATGTCATATCACCCTCAAAGTGAAAGCCTCCGAACTGGTGAAGCACAAGTGGGGCAAGAACCATACTATAAATAGAGCAACAAACAAAGAAAAAGGGGTACGTGCGTGAACTATAAGAGAGTTTATACACTTTCACTTAAGAGAAAAACTGAAAAACTGACTTAATCTTCGGAGGGTGATCAGGCGTAAATCGCCACCACCTCTAAAGAATCTTTATTTGTTTTACAGGAAGAATTTTTGCAGCAATTGATGGCCAATATTCCAGACATCTCCTGGTGAAGCTCTCGATATTATTTTCGTGTGAAAAATTACGCAACACAATTTACAATTAAAAAAACAAAGGATAGGGTAAGAGGATTCTAAGTATAGTAACTAGAGTAATTAACCTAGAATTATTTAAGATGGAATCATGTTTTAGAATTAATAGCTATACACCCTCTTCTCAAAAAAAAAAAAAAAAAAAGTTTTCCACTTCCTCCATTCCTCCTCATGCATGTAGTCAATATTGATGGATAAGATAGCATATATATTAAACATAGAGAAAGATATAGGTAATTGAAGTATACCACTAGTGCCGACTAATAAAGTTTATAAACAATCCTTCTTAAGTGATCATATGATTAAAACTGGTAGCAAACTCTATTTATATAATAAACATGAAATATTGCATATATTTCTCAAGAACCTAAAAGATACCAACAAAAATATAAATTCTTGAAAATGGGATCAGTCAAGAAAAGGATTGAATGCTAAGTGTTGTGTTATTTTTAACAGATGCTAAACACATAAATTTCCATGACTGATTGTTAAGAATGGTAGAATCAAGTTTATATATTTTGAATTGTAAAGATGTTGATAATATCTAAAACGATTTGTTGTTTGTTTTGCATCCTGTAATTTACTCGGGAGCTTTATGTTTCTATTTTTTTTTTTTTTTGATAACATGTTTCTATTTATAACAAAGATATATGTATGTAGAGAATAGAGATAACAATTACATATGATACACAGTATTCGGATTGGTATCAATCTCTTTTGATATCTCTTGTCTTGGCTGATGGTTATCTGTTGCTTGGGAGAGTTGCTGACTTTGTGCTGCTGCTGTAAGCTAATTTATTGAAAAAGCTTGAGCTTGTCTCAATAAATTGTTTCCCACATTTCTCATTATCACTACCCAAAAGACAATTGTTATGATGTTATACAGGATTAACAGCTCCAGTAAAACTTTTGCAACTTGTAAATATAAATACATGCAACGGTGATCATCACATTAAACCATGCATGTGATTGCAAATGATATGGCCCTCCGTTTAAAAGGAATTGAGATTGTTTTTGTTAGACTAAAATGTAATTTACACCATTTAAGTTTGGGGTATTTTGATTTTGTCCCCTAAAATTTGAAAATTTGTATCCGCTCCCTAAAGTTTGGTATCGTTTTAATTTTGATCATTCCGTTACTTTGTCGTGTTCAACTGTTTGTTATATGTTAGTTCATCCCAAAATAACGTAGTTTTAACAAACTAAAACGATGTCACTTAGATGAACAAAAAAAATATTTAATTGTTTTTTCATAGGTTGAAATTTAACAAAACTTAGATCAAATTATAACCCAAATAAAGAATTGTGAGAGAGGTCCAATGACTTGAGGGATTTGATGGAGGCAAGGACTGAGCCAGAGAACGAGTTGGATCGAAGAGATATGGTCTAGAGGTTGGAGAGAGAGTCTATAGAATAAGTTCTTATATTTTGTATTTTTTTTTGGTACGACAAAATATGTTTATGGATTTTACTTAGAATCTCGTTTTTTCTCATAAAAAGAATAGGTAATATCACTAAAGACTTGGTTATTAGACATGTAAATTAGTTTCTCCTTTTTTATACTGGCCTTTTTCAGCCAACATATTCTATGGAACTGCCCATGGTTTGACAAACTCAAATTTCACTCCTCCGGCGAATTATGGGCCAGGCCCATTCATATTCGATTAATCACAAGAAATCCAACATGAAGGTGCTCTCTTGTTTGTTCTGCAACTTGAAGATGCTTTGAAGGTTCGTGACAAGCCCCTTTGTGACCTATGGCTGGCTTCAACCTTCAATAAATTAAAAAATTTGAACGTTAAAAAAATAAATAAATAAATCAATGAGATTTAGCTCCATCATATCATATCGATATCTAAAAAAACTTTTCAATAGATTACATGGACCATTCTTAATTTAGCAAAAAATAAAAAGGACCATTCTTCATTATTTGGGCTCCAAATGAGCCAATAGGTTATTGGTGTTCGGACTAGTAGCACTCTATCTCTTGATGCTAGCACTTGGAGCCAGTTCTATTATTGGTATAAGAGCCATAAGCTTGGACATCCCTAGAATCTAGTTGGCAGGAGGTGTAATTCCCCCAGAGGGTGGTCGAGTCATAAATCCCCTCAAAAGGATGCCCAGCTCTTTTAAGTGCTGGAAGGGTTATTGGTGTTCGAACTAATAGCATCCTGTCTCTTGATATTAGCACCTGGGTCAGTTCTACTATTGCCTTATAGGTACCCTTCTAGAGCTCTAGTTCTAGTGGCTTGGATGGTTTCACATATTGGCTTACCTGTAGATAGGGGTGTCATGGGTTTGGGTGGGCATTAAATGGGTTGGGCTTTTAAAACCCAATAGTTCCCAAAAAGTTAAAACCCAACCCAACCCAATTATCTAAGTAAAACCCAATCCTTTAAACCTATTTAATAAAGATATTTACCAAAATACCCTTAAAGCCTATAAAAGGATGAAAAAACTTCAGAAAAATTACTAAAATACCCTTGGAATCCAAAATCAAACCTCTTAGAATTTTTTTTTTTTTTTTCTTTGGGCTTTTTTTTATTTTTCCTTGCTTTTTTTTTTTTTTTTTTTTTTTTTGGGCTTTTTTTTATTTTTCTAAAAGCTGCAACCCAATTAAGAATTAAACAACTTATTGGGTTTAATTGGGCTAGCACCCATTTGCCCATTTATTAAATAAGTGGGTTTGGATGGACAATTAATGGATGAGTTTGAATGGATTAATGGATTTGGGTTTTTTTTGCCACCCTAACTGTAGACATGGTTCATGCAGTTCAAAAAGTTAAAGTTCCTGATGACTTCACGGAATTCAAACACTACACTAAAAAGCTGCTGAAGAACAAATATAGGTAGCAGTCACACAAATGTCCCCCACTTTCCATAGTGTTCTCATCTCAAGGAATTGATTAAGAACTCCAAGACAGTGGGTTTGCGATTTTTTTGTTGTTGGATGTAATGAAAGATGTTTATGGATTTTACTTATATAGCATAAACCTCAAGATCTTTATGCCCCTTTTTTGGTTTACTTACCTTTTATTTTTATTTTTTTTACTTATCCAACCTACACCAAAATGAAAATTTATTAGTGTCTTTAGCTGATGATGATGATGGTGGTGATAAATTATCTTGGAAGAAATGCTATCGTATCTTTAAAGTAAAATAAAAAATAAAAATCTATGGTGGGGGAATTGGATTTTTTTTTTTTTTTTTTTTGAGAAAATAAAATAGGAGATTTGAATCATGATATTTTCCTGAACTATAAGGTTTTTGATATATGTCATTACTCTTTACTTATAAACAAGTCACTTCTTGATCCCCTTGTATCTCTTACTCTTATGGTGCAAAATTCTAAGTAATTTACACCGAAATTAAGTCCTTTTAAATGTTATGAGAAGTTAAAAGTATTCCAGGAAAAATAATAAAGACAATATAAATTACAGAAAAAAATTATGAATTTTCCCAAAAGTAATTAATATGAATAACTTCAATAAAAAAAATAAAAAAACAAATAATTTATAAGATAAAATGTACAGATTTTGCAACGCCCACAATTTGAAACTATTTATATTCCTTTATATAATTTTGGGAAACTTTTTATTTTCCATAAAAGCATTCTTGTATACATTTAAAAAAAATACTGACCATTAGTATTATTAAATAAATTATCCCCCAATTTATCCGAGAGTAATTATACTTTTTTGCGGTTTATTTTTTATTTTTAAAAAACTATACCCTATCCCACAAAGGTTTAAACGTCTCAGCGCGTAGAGGATACAACCCTTTCATTTCCAGCCACGTCAGCAGAAGAACACAGACTTACTGAAGCCGAAACTACAACTACAACTCTACAACTACAACGACAACTACAAACTCTTCACTTTGTCTTTCAATCTTTCCTCTTCAGTTTTGAGAGACTTCAGACAATAACATCCTTAAAATCTGACCCCAAAAAATAAATTCGAGAATTATGGCGATGAATCAAAGCCTTTGATATGAATCTCTCGCTCTCTTCCTCTTCTTCTTTGTCCACTTTATCGTCATCCTCTTCATCTTCTTCGTCATCTTCGTCTTCCTCCTCAACCACGTCGTGGCTCTCTGGCATTGTGCGAGGCCGGTCCGACCGGTCCGGCTCTGTCAAGATGGGCAGCAACTCCACTGCCACCGGTGTCAGTGACAGTATTTCTCCGATTGTACGGAAGAACCAGTGGCGTGGTTTGCTCTTCAAGTATGGTCCCAAGCCTATTCAGGTCCGTGAATTTAATTCAATTGATGCGAATGAGAATTCTAAATTTTTTTTTTTTTGGGTTTTGGGTTAGGGTCGTAAGGACTTTGAATTTAAATTGGGTTCACGATTTGGTTTGAGTACTCGATCTAAGTCTTTAAGTTTGGTCATTTTGGATTTTGGATTTGGGAAGTGAAAAATATAGATTTTGTTGAAAATGTTAAATTAGGTTATTTTCCTCCAGCTGAAACCATTCAAGAATGAAAGAGATTGGAAATTTTCGATTTTGTAAGAAATACAGTACTTGGTTAGTGCAAATTTTATATGGGTCATTCTTTGTTTTTTTTGGGTGGGGGTCCTGTGATGGTGATTTGATTGGATGTTAAGCTCAATATTTGGTGATAGAGATAGAGATGTTAGGATTCTGCAATTTATTTAAAAAAAATTCTTTGTTACTGAATTTTAAAAATGTTCCAACTATTTATCTTGGAAATTGAGCTGAATACTGGCAATTGGGGTGAAAATTTTAATCTGGGTAATCTTCAGGATGATTTTTGGGATCATGCAAAACTTTAAAATGGTTCATTTGCATGAATTGAGAGGGGGGTCTTCTAGCTAGAACTAAAGGCCAATGTGAAGGCACATTAATCTCATGGCTCCCCAATTTTGTGATTTGCACAACATGTGTGCATGAGCTGCCTTGTCGTTGCTATTTGTGGCTTAATTGCTGTGCTTGTGCTTGTGCTCCCTTGGAGATTTTAAACTTCTGTGATTGTACATTCATTTTTAGACTTGATGACTTTGTGATAGTTTTCTTTATTGTGCAGGTTGCATTTAAAACAGGTGATTATAAACAACAAGTAATTTTTATTGGTGGATTAACCGATGGTTTTCTGGCAACAGAGTATGTTTTATGTCGCTGCTTGAATGAATTGACATAATTAATTAGATTGAAGTGATAAATTGCTGAATGCTTAAAGAATTGATGTCTCTCAGTCTTTCTTTGAGGTGGAAATGAGATCATATCTTTTGCAAGATGGTCACTGAGAGACAGTTCTTCAACTATTTAACAAAGACCCATTCTCTTTTGATACGATTCTGAATGTTCAAAACTTAATTTGAAACCTCAAAATTCCTGATTTTATTCACCAAAATTCCTGATTTGTCTTTCTTTCATATGACTTGCAGATACTTGGAACCTCTTGCAATTGCATTGGAGAACGAGAAATGGTCACTTGTTCAACTACTTTTTTCATCCTCCTATAGTGGATTTGGCACCTCCAGCTTGCAACAAGTAACTTATGTTATGCTATTTGACGTTACTGATGCCTGATCAATCAAATTAATGGCTGTTAGGTTTCATGTGTGTTATTTCCTGTGTCTTGTCATGCAATAGGGTGTTACAGCTATTCCTTTGGACAGTTGGGTTGGTTTGTTCTATTTGAATTGTACACGTTGCAATTCTGAATATCTGGGATAATATTATTCTGAAAGAATTGTTAGAGCTAGATGTGTTTTTTGTTGATGTGAAAATTTAGGTCAAAAGGTTTTTACACACTATAAGTCTATAAATGTTGTAAAAAACCAAAAAGACACCTCTCTCTCTAATTTTATAATGTATTGTGCTTGTGTGAAACCCTGGAGTGAGAAAGAGAAAGTTATTTTCCTTTTACAGTTAGCAGTTAGCGTTGACCTTGGACCATTGGATGTGGATATTTTATATGGAAACTTATAAGTTATAATTCAGATTTTAGATTATTGAGATATTGAGCTCAGTTATACTTCCATACTGTGTTGAGTCAGATATTAATGTATGGAACTTGGTCTTGTCTTTTCTTATTCTTTTTCTTTATTGGGGGGGGTGGGGGGGGGTGTTCTTTTGAAATTACCCATGCTACTCTAGTTTTATGATGCTGTTGCACCGTCTAACTTGAAGGATGCGATGGAGCTTGATCAGCTGATCAGTCATTTAATCAACAAAGAAGATTCTGAAGGTGTGGTACTACTGGGCCATAGTACTGGTTGTCAGGTTAGTACCAGTTGCTTTATAAACTAAACTCGATCTGAATTTCATTGGAGCACTCACAATACTATCTTTGAATTTGAATGTAGGATATTGTGCATTATATGGGTACAAATGCCGCATGCTCTAGAGCAGTCCGTGGTGCCATTTTGCAGGTACTCACCTGTCCATACCCTGCTCTGCTCCTTGTAATATGAAATTTTTTACATCAAATGAAACAAATTGGAAGCTTATAAAATGCGAGATGCTTGAAGTGAAGTACCTGGTTTGAAATAAAAATAATTGGACTCTATCTTTTCATCTAAGTGTAAGTTTAGCTTTCCAGCATTTTCTTCTATACTAACCATGATTTCCATCTTGGAGCCTTGTATAAATTAGAACTATATTAGAATGTGATCATAAAGATTTTTTGTTTTCAAATATGGATGTCTTCTTGGACAGGTTTGGAAAAAATATTTTAATAGAGGATGTGAACTAATTCTGATCCTTGTCCTGTTGGCCCCCCTTCTGACAGCAACGTTGTTTTTCTTATAAATAAAATAAAATAAATAAAGACAGCAACGTTGTTTTACTTGGGGGAATATGGTGGAAGTTTGACAATTAGGTGTTCATTGAGGTATTTAGATGAATATAGTATTTTCTACTTAAACAAATGTGGCCCTCAATTGAATGCAATGGTAATAAAATCTTAAAGTGGCATAGAAGTTCTTAACATGGAGGGCACTCGATTTTTTGAGTTTATGAATAACCTTCTAAATCAAACTATTGTTTAGGGGAGGGGAGGGGTGAAGAAATGTTTTTATTCTATCAAATGTCTTTCTTTTACACTTTATTCTCTCCTCTCTCTCTAGAGGACTGATTTCAGAGAGACGCACAGAGTTCCCCTCATGCAAGGGGGTCACCAGCCACCTTGCCAAACTTCCATCGCTGTCTCACAGCAACTCAGGAGGTCCATTGGGTAAAGGAGGCGATAGTCTCTCAACGCTTAGTTCAGTCATGGGGGAAACGTGGTATTTTGACGTAGAGTCAAAGTCCTTTGAATTGGTTAAGGACGCGGGCACGAATGGGCTTTGTATTATTGAGCGTGGGAAGAAACACATGAGTAACGTTATCCTAGGGAGGGAGGTAGCCATCTGGTTTAGTCTGTAATGGCCCAAGCCGCCATTGCTCCACCAAACCAGAGCCTTCTAAAGACCTTTAGAGAAGCCCAGAAGGTGTTTGTGGTCCACAAGTTGTGGAGTCATGGTGCTCTGGTCAGCTCGATCTGGGCGATGCCATAACATGTAAAGGACTTAATAGATTTTTGGCAAGGGAAATTGGGTAGAGTCATAGACATCATCATTCTGTGATTTGGAAAGCCATTCATCATTGTTTGATGTGGTGTATATGGAGGGAGTAGAATGCCCAAAGTTTGGAGGGGAGTGAACAGAGTATCACTGATCTGACATTGCAGTTCCTCAGGACTTTGTTCGATTGGCTGTTAGGGACTGGACTGTTTTCTTTCTCTAATTTTTTAGAGTTTTTGGATTCTTGTACCTTTAGAGCTTAATTTTTTTGTTCTCTAAGTATACGTCTAGTATACTTGGTGCATTCTTCTCGATCAATAAAACTTTTATTTATCAAAATAAAATAAAATCTTAAAGTGGCCTACCTGGAGTAGTCGAGTCTCAAAGGTGCATTGGCAATACATCATTGATGTAGTAAAATTGAAGTAGTTGGGATGAGCTGAGCTAACTTGTTAATTGTGTACTTCTACAAATTAGAAGTGTGGCTATCCAGCTACTTTAGTGATTTTTATATGAAATATGTTGTTGATCTCATATTCTTTTCGAAAGCAAAACATTTCATTTCTGTGATATTTGATGTGATGATCCATTGATCTGTGGATTTTGCCTTATTGCCTAGTGGGTGCCTTGTCAATGGTGGATGATGACTTTGGTAAGTGACAAAGGCCCCCGTGGGTCTCGAACCTGCGACCTTACTCCTCCATCTCATTATAAAGGGGGGAGGAAGTGCCAGTTGAGCTAGAGCTCATTGGCAGTCAATGGTTGGATGATGAAATTATGTGATGAGAATGACCTTTTTCTACCACTCTCTGGTACATAGGGAGAATAGATTCTTTTGATACGAAAAGAAAAGAACCCATTCTCCCTCTGTAGCAGGTAGGATGCGTAATGATGGGTTCTCATGTATGTACTGAGAAGAACAATTATCTTGTTGGGTGTTTGACAGTTCATTGGCTGGTCTAAATGGGAAAATCTAGCTGAGAGCAGCCTATTCTTTTGTAAATTTAAGAATGTATAAATGTAGATTGATGTGTGTCCAAGTAGATTGTGAATGAAAAGTAGGAAGAAATTTCTTTCATCAGTTGCCTTTAAAAAATTCCAAGGCATGAATTACTTGTGAGTCATGATATTATCCAACAAGTGTTTGGTCCTTGGTAGATTTTTTATACTTATCATTTACGTGTATACATTGAGGGATGTGTGGGTTACAATTAGTAGAGACAGAGAATTAATAGGTTTATGCTTTTTGACCCATCGCTTTTGATGTTTGAACACTGAAATCTAGAGTTTCTTAGTAGTCTGTGGCAACATTTTAATTCTCAAATTGCCTACAAGCTTTGCATTTAATTCCTTTATCATAATGGCAATTGGAATGTTCAGGCTCCAGTAAGTGATCGGGAATATCGGGCAACCCTTCCAGAAACAGCTGCTATGATTGACTTGGCTTCTACCATGATAAGCGAAGGTCGGGGTTCAGAATTAATGCCAAGGGAAGCAGACACAACAGCCCCAATAACTGCTTTGAGGTTGGTATATGACCATATTATTGCTGTGCTGTCTAACAAAATATGATTGGATTTGGTTATTGGCAGTTAAGGGTTGATGCTTATCTTCATAATATATTCTTTGCTTATTATTGTTCACTTCTCAGTCCAAAATGTTGATCAATTCAATAGAAATTTAGCATGAGTCATCCAATAGTGTAATCATGTTTGCAACACTTTGTTTGTCTTCTTGATTTTCACATTTCCGATGTGTTTTATACTTGCAAAGCTGTCAAAATGAATTGAGTCGAGCTGGTTGTATTTTCAGTCTGTGGACCTTTCCCTAAATGCTTCGTATTTACTTCAGATTTTATCTTTAAAGGCTCTCTTTTCTTCATTTTTCTTTTTTTTCCTTTTTGCTTTAAATTCGTAGAGGTTTTGAGTTGTTCAAGACATCATCAAGGGCATTCCTTGTAGTGTATATATGTAGAAATTATCCTGTCTTGATGGAAGGTAAATGCTTGGGCCCCTGAACGTGCGTGTTAGACACTAATTGCCTGCTGCTCTATTACTGCAAATTTTTATTGCTGGTTAGATTAGATATCAATGTGGTTAATATTTACTGAGAAGAAGAAAAAAAATAGATTGGCTTAAACAGAATATTAGTAGTTGGGGATTCTAGTCATGATTTCCCTTGTAAATCTAAAATAAAAATCCTAAGTCTTATCGGAGGCACCTAGAATGGGACGCATGATAGATTTGAAATTTTTTATGATACTTGTGATTTGTCTGCAATTTTTACCATCTCACAAGGAAATTGGTCAGTCATAACTCCTTTTTTCAGTCAGCAAATTAGTAAGTCCATTAATCTTTAGTGGAAATAGTGCACAAAACAGTGCTACTGTATACAAGAGTTTCATTGTAAATACTACTGCTCCCTTTCCTAAAAAACCACTTACTTTGTAGGTATCACTCCCTCTGTTCATATATGGGGGATGACGACATGTTCAGTTCTGACCTTAGTGATGACCAGCTGAGAATGCGACTTGGCCACTTGTCTAACACACCTTGCCAGGTATGCACATGCCTTTTTGAATTCTCCTGTTTGATACACAAGATACTATAACGTATATCAATACAAAGAGACACTTCATCCAATATGTTCTTTTTCTTTCTTTTTTTTCTTTTGGAGATAAGTGTGTTTTTGGCCCCTAAGGAAGGAGCAGGGGGAAGGGGAGATTTAGACTAATGACCTTCGCTTTATGAGACGTGATTCCTAGCCTACTCGGGTTTACTTCATCCAATATGTTCATGAATCAAGTAAAGCAAATATTCTGTTATATTTGGGATAAAACAAATTCTTTTCTTACCAATTAGTCAAATCTATCTTTTAGGGAAAGATACCACACCACACAAAAATAAATAAATGTATAGGAACTTAAGCAGTCAGCTCAGTAATTAAGCCTATATAATCAGCCTCTAGTAACAAGCCTAAGCTGCTTGCCTTAATATCAGAAGGATGTCATTTCCTTGTTTAGCAGTGGTAAGTGACAATATATATAATTTAGGTACGTTCATCTGTTCTCTGCAGGTTATCTATTCCATGGCTGATGAATATGTGCCAGAGTATGTTGATAAGAAAGCATTGGCTGAAAGGTAAGAACAGAAACTCTTGCACTGTTAACTTCAGTGCACACAATTATGTTATGTCTTTTTTTCCCACGGTAGAAAACTATGCGATATGGTAGTAGAGACATAGATGATACTTGTCTGAAACAGTACGATTGCCATTTCATTATTGTGTGTGTGAGAGAGGGAGAGAGAGAAATTTTTTATTTGATCAAATGAGCTTGTCCTTACCTTTCGAACTTATGTAGATTGTGCAGAGCAATGGGTGGTGCAGAGAAAGTTGAAATTGAATATGGGAATCACTCCCTTTCTAACAGAGTTGATGAAGCTGTCCAGGCCATAATTGACTTTGTCAAAAGAGAGGGGCCTAAAGGGTGGGATGATCCATGGAACTAGCATGATGCTTTTTACTCCTCTTTATGATCTTCATTTTCTTTTTTCCCCTTCTTTTGTTTTTCTCATTTATTTTCCACCTTCAATTGCGCCTCAACTTTTTCAATTTCTGTTTTTTCTATATATTAGAGGGTGGGGAAATTTTAAGTTTTTCATATTTCTTAAAGGTGTGATTTTAGTTTGCTTTAGTGAACTTTAGTTAAAGGGAGAGAACTTAGTGTTGTCATTAATTTATAAGAAAAAATTTTGCACTTTTTTTTTCTTCTTCCACCATTCTATTGCTTTAGCTGGTCTGGTGTCAAAGTTTTCACTTTTTGGATTTTGTTCGATGTTTGTATACCCGTTTAAAGTCTTTGTCAAGTGAATTGTAAGCCTACACCAACAGTAAATGATAAATTTAGATTATTTGTCATTGTTCTTTTGAGAAATGTTGTTCATATTTTTCCTCTTTGGTACTGCTTTGCTTTAAGCACACATATAGTTCCGTGGAAATTAAACTAACCCATTTAAGTTTTAAGGTTCCTCTATACACATGGAGATAGTGTCAAATGGCAACTTAGCTATACTCAGCAAAGGAAATAACAAATCATGTCTCTATAAATGTTGTTATTGTAAATTACTAATAGAAAGTAAATAAAATATCTTCTTTCTTGACTAAAAACTTAGCAATCATGAACATTTATAGTCATCCACCCCCCCCTCTAATTTATTTGTCCTATATGCCTGCCTTCTTGGTGGGACTGCCCTTGGTGATTGAAGCTTCTGTCAGATTACGACAATACCACTACATCATTTTGGGCCTTGAGTTGTACCTAACCTTTTAACGTGTCTTTTTACTTGGAATAGCCTTAACTCTTAAAAGCTTTCCTTCAAGATATGGATTTTAAGAATAGATTTTGGGGTTCATATTAGATCCTTTTTGTTTTGTCATGGTATGGACTTTGTTTTGTCTCTTCCTTTGTAATTTTCTTTCCTCTTAATAAAATTTCAGAATCAAAAAAAAAAAGAAAAAAAGAGCTGCAGGAGCTTCCAACAAATGGATCTAGTTTTGAATGGCTGACATGAAAAATTAGTTTTTGGATTTTTTTATTGCATGGGCTGCAAAGGATATTGGATCATATATGCGTCACAACAAATAACAAGAAAGCATCCAAACATTCAATATCGCTTTAGACTTTTGACATCTATTTGAACTTTAGGGACAATAGTGTTAAGAAAGGTGGAAGCGGATGGATGGTTGGTTGTTGTAGGTTGGCGGAGTTGGTGCACTCAAGGCAAAGGATGTTTAAAATTTTCCTCTTGAGAGCCAAATTCCACATAGTATGTCCAACTTTTGCCTATAGAAACCATGGAGACCTTAATAGTCAAAATCAACAACCAGCCTATAGAAATCATGGAGAGTTGGAGACCTTAGATTTTCACACACTTCAACATTACTTTTGTATTGGTGCTAGTTCCTTTTCACATAACTAATGAGCAGCATGGAATTGTTGCTTTCTTGACAATCAAATCAAGATCTCCATTCATTTGGGGGTCCACATCACACTTGTGGACCCCGCTTCCAATGATGGAGCGAGTGTAGCTAATTTTCTTTCTTTGATTTAACACATGAAAGGATTATAGGAAATTAATATTTTTGATGTTTCACAACCAAAACAATCCAAACCTCAAGCATTTGTGATCATTGTACCATGTGATGTTTATATCAAAATCTTCAAAATTGAAATTTAGACTCGTGGTTAGTTTGGATAGTGGTATTTAAAAAACAGGGTTTGGAATTAATTTAAGGCTCCGTTTGTTTCGACGTAAAATATTCTCCACCGTAAAATATTTGCAAATGCAAATGATTTATAGAAAAATGTTTGTTTTTCCGGTGTTTGTTTGCGTTCTGAAAAATGCTCCGGAAAATATTTTACGATGTTTGGCGCGACGTAAAATGAAAAAATGTTTTTTTTTTTAATTTTTTTTTGATTCTTTAACTTTTTTTTTTTTATTAAAAGCCTAATAAAAATGTATTCATTTTAGAAGTGTAAACATCCATCCATCACAACATTGTGAAACTAATACAAGTTTTTTCATATTATAAATAAACATAATAAATGAAAACAACAAACAATAGTCAACATCCAAAATTATAGTTCATAACCATTCCCATAACATATATAATCATAACACTACTCATCCAATTTTTAATACATAATCAAAATACTAAATATAGTTCCTAAATACATAACCATTAACCATAACAGTATAACACTACTCCTAAATACATAACATTGTTCCATAATATTACACATCAAAGAATTATCCAAAATAATTAACATTGTTTCATAATACTACTGTGATCTTAGTATTTGGAAACCACCCAAAATAACCCACAAAATATTTTAACCAGGAATTAAAAAAAGGAAATCGAACAAAAACAAAAGAAAAAGACAAGAAGATGCAGATCAGGGGCAGATCGGTTGAGAACGAGCAGATCGGCGGCTAGAAGACCAATGGATCGGAGATTGAGAACGAGCAGATCGGCGGCAGATCGGTGGGCACCGTGGAGATCGGCGATCGGCGAGTGCGAGAGAGAGACCAAGAGGGGCTGAGGGTGGCTCGGGTTAGGGTGACTCGGGTACGAGCAGATCGGCGGCAGATCGGTGGGCACTGTGGAGATCGGCGATCGGCGAGTGCGAGAGAGAGACCAAGAGGGGCTGAGGGTGGCTCGGGTTGGGGTGACTCGGGTGGCGTGCGAGACACGGGGTGGCTGCTGTGGGTGGCTTGGGTGGCTGAGGTTGGGATTGTGAGAAGAGAGCAGACAGTGAGAAAAGAGAGAGCAGAGACTGAATGAGAGGAGTGAAATGGTCGAGGGAGACGCACGCGTGTTTTGGAAAATGGTTTAAGGAAAAAATTTCCGTAAACCGTTTTCCTTATTTTCGCTGATGATTTTCCGGTCAAAATCAAATGTTTTCCGTTGACTTTCGGTTTTACCGCGTAACAAACGTCTGAAAATAATGAAAACGTTTTCCATAAAACGTTTTACATCCATTCAAACGGAGCCTAAATGACTTGAATTGAGTATAAAATGATTTTTTTTTTTTTTGTTATTGCTGAATTATATCGATGGGTTTGAGCTTTATTAATGTGGATTTAAAATGACTAGATATAATATGTCATTTTAAATTTATAAGTGTTTTTATTTGATCAAAATCTTAAAAACTCAAATAATCATGTGTTGGTGTTGAGTTATATCAAACAATTTATATTAATAATTGTTCTTCAAATTTATTGATTTTAAATCCTTAAATCTAAATGCAACCTTGGTTCAATCCAACGACATACGTCTACCAAAGAAAGTTTTTAATATCTACATCTTTACTGTATGACTTCTTGTAGTATACCTAATAAAGTAGTTATAGAAGATTGATCTTAGATTAGTCATACATTAACTATAATTAATATGATTACAATACAAATAAACTGTTTTGCTTACACACCTAGTATTGAGAAACATTTATGGTGAACAATGGATTAATTGAGTCCCTTTTCCTGCCTGTTATTTGATCAGTTACGGCTCCTCAGTCTTTTGGTCGCAAACTACAACGGCTAATCAATTTGTATTGACAGGTTTGAGGATAAAGTCTGACATATTTGGCAAATGTATTGAATTAAAGAAGAGTACATTAAAAAAACCATGAAAACTATTGGAGCTCTATTTCCATTTTTTCCACGAAGCAGCTGCTATATGGACAGTTTGGTGATTACCACCAAGAAAATTCATTAAGTTACAAAAAACAAGGATATGACTAAAAATGCAATATGCCTGCAAAAGGGTACCAATAATATTAGGCCCTCTACAATATTCATATCACATGTAATATTCAATATACAAGGCATTTAATGATACACTTTCATCGTCATGTACGTCTCTTTCTCAATAAAAGATGGTAGGTGAATAATTGAACTAAAACAACAAAATGAGTGAACGCTGGATATTAATTGAGGGTTAAGAGAGACAAAAAAATAAAGAAGTGAACTATCTTTTGATATATTGGTTAGAATTGTTTTGACTATTTCACGAATACAAATATTTTATCTCCTTTTTGTATTTTATTTTACACTCTATCAAGATGCAATTTTATATGGAGAAACTTTGTTTTTACATTTTTGTTTCTTTGTTATAGATAGGTTAAATGTTCCCGTCCTTTTATTAATCTTGGTATGTATTTATAATTTTTTTTTTTTTTTTTTGTAATTACATATGTTGTTTATAAATATTCTTAAAATTATATTATTATAATATTTTTTGTATTAATATAAATAGTGAAAACATAGTTTATATATTTACCAAAAAAAAAAAAAATAAACAGAGTATATAAAGAGAAGTAAAAAAAAAAATTGTTATCATTACATTTTTAGTTCAAACCCCAAGATAAATCATTGGTGCCGCCAATGATGGCCAATAAGTGTTATATGCATACATGTTATCATTACATCTTTGAACTAGCAACGGTGGGTGTTTGTTACAAGAACAAAACACTCAGTGTCCACCATCTAAATGCCCACAATGCTCAGAGAGTATGAGAGAGAGTTTCAGCCTTTGATAAGCTTTTCCACACTACAAAAATAATCAATTGTGAGCCTCATATAGGCTACCAACAAGATGTAATCGTTACAGTATTTAAGCCCTACGTTCAGAAGCGGATCCAGAAATTCAATCTAGAGTAGACACCTTAAGATTTTAAACTTTAATAAACATAATACAAAAAAAAAAAAAAATGCCAGAAACTGATATACATTGTTTATATAAACAAAAAGTAACAAACAATAAGTTCATTATAGCCTTTTACAATTGATTTCGACGTGTTTTCATATTTTGAAACCGTTGCATGATTACTTCATTATCAATGCTACGAAAAATGTATTTCTCTATGTATTTAGTCAAGTTGTCATTCATCCGACTTTCTTTTGAAGTATTTCTCCATTACTATTTCTAAAATATTAAAAGAAAAACAATGTTCATAAAATAAACTAACACATCATAAAATATAAAATTAACATTTTTTAAGTTTTTCCTTTTGTTTTTCTACACTAATAAAACTAACAAACACTCAAATAGTAACAAAACAAAAACCTACTAACTTACTAAATATAAAACACAATCAATCATATTAAAAAAAAAAAAGTCACAATAACACAAATACATTGATGTTGTTGTTGTTATGATTTTATTTTTGGGCTAATTTTTGTTGATATTATTTGTTTTTTTTTTTTTTTTAATGTTATTTAGCCTTCTTCTTTTTTGTGTCATTTGGGATTTTTTTTTTTTTTTTTGTAGGATGGCATTTTATCAATCTATTTTATATATATATAAATATATCTATTAAATAATTTTTATAAAAATTTGAGGGTGGCACTGGTCAGTCATTAGATCCGCCGATGCCTACGTTCATGCCTTAAAAGATAAGACCATGATTCCATGAATACAAAAAACTGCTCCCATGCAGGCCAAATCAGGTTGGATCAGGTTGGTATTTCGTCATGTTGTCCACAAGCAAGTGGGACCCGCATGGTGGGTCCCACTTGCTTGTGAGACAGATGCTGTAAGAAATATAAGATCCTTTTTCAAATGCTAACACACACACACAAATATATATATATATATATATATATATATATATATATATATATAGACACAGAGTTTGGTTACAAACTGGTTTGTTCCCAGCTTGCTACAACCTACTACGTGACAATTAATAAGATCATCTATGTGTACTTTAGTCACATGACCTATTTAATGAGTCATATAACTTCTTTAAATAATACATGTGGATGGTCTTATAAGCTGCCACATAGTGGGTTGTAGCAAACGGCTATAAACCTTGGTCCTCTCTCTCTCTCTCTCTCTATATATATATATATATATATATATATGTAATGGCATCTTTGATAAGTAAGATCACCTTCATGTGATTTAGCAAAAAAAGATCAGCTTCATGTGTGTCACTGTGAGAGTAGAGATTGAGCTAAACTATCTTATTTATAGGCCTTCATATCCCAAAAAAACGTAAACCGTTATCCATAACTTTCATAGGGGGTTTTGGGCATGTGCTAGGTGTGAAAAGCCTTTTTTTTTTTTTCTTAATAGAATACCTCATTATTTCATATCCCAAAATAACGTAAACCGTTATACATCACTTTCATAGGGGGTTTTGGGCATGTGCGAGGTGTGAAAAGCCTCTTTTTTGTTTTTAATGTTTATGTTTATTAAATAGAATACCTCATTATTTTTTTTATTGTTCCAGACCTCATAATTTTTAGTTTTATAGAGTACACATAGGAGTTCAATGTCCTTTTAATTTTGGTATCACGTACTATGCTTCAAGGTAGTATAAAATTATCTAGGAATCTAAAGATAAAATATTACTTTCATAAAAAATGATTCTTGACCATACGAAAATAATATACTATCCATAAACTAAATGAGATATCGATACCAAGATCTTATCAAAGGTATATAGTCCATTTATATCCAACTTCTTAAATAAAGACTTTTATATATAATTCCATTGTAATTGTAAGAACAACTCCTGTTTGTAATATTCAATTTTCTGAAATGTCCATATTTTTAATGTAAATGTTTTTTCATAACTGAGTTGATAACAAAAATCCATGATTATTTATGTCATTTTCGTAATTGAGTTAATATATATATATATATATATATATATATAAACATTTCTTTTATTAATCACTAATTGGAGATCCACCGTTTGGTTTGATTGGTTACTGACTTACTGAGAAATGATATAAGAGTTTGTACACTATTAGATCTATAATATTTAATATGGATCATGAAATGAACTCTCTTCATTTCATTTCAAATGGAAAGGATCCTATTCCGACTTAGTGGTGCTAATAAGCATGAACCCAATACTTATGCAAGATAAGCCACATTAAATAAAAATATTCCAATTGTTTACTATTATTTTTTATTTTTATTTTTTATGTCTAATTCAGCTCAACCTTGATTTCCTAAAAATAAAATCTACCAAAAATAAGTTGAACTTGAACGATTTCCACGAGCACCTATTCCTTAAAACAAAATTAGATTGCTATTAAAAAAGGGCTTTACTATTTTTGCACAGGATTCCTTTTTCTTTTTTAATATAAAATGCAAACTATTACATTATTTATGCATTATTATCAAGGTTAGAGTTTATCCCCATACTCGTTTGAAAAAAAAATCTTTATTCAACTCATTATGTGACGACTCATAAAACCGATAATGTGTATTATTTAGACAACTCATATAACTCATTAAATGAGTTGTATAACTAAAAATACACATGAATTATCTTATAAATCGCCACATAATAAGGTGAAGGAAAATTTATTCAAATTCATTTCAAAGTAAACTCTATATTTATTTTCAAAATGTGAATTTCACATGCCATGCCATGTAATCCATCACCAACATTATCTTAATTAATTACTCTCCAAACAAACATATTAATACCATTCTAACCAAAAAAAAAAAAAAAAAACCTATATGACCATAATGCTCTTTTCTAATTTTTTATTTATTATTATTTAGTTTTTGATTCCTGTCTTTTTTGGTTTGGACCCACACTGTCCAATGCCAGGCATTGGGATGCTTTAACCACCGTGATGGGTTGATTGCCACATAAATGGATCAAAACATTGCACGTGAAATACAAATCACAAAGGAGTTTGCTCCTCCTACTTTGGGAGGAGTTATCTCCTATGTCCGCTGTATGCAGCGCCCCCCTCACAACAGGTGGGGTCCACGGGTGTGTGGACCCCACCTGTTGTGAGGGGGGCGCTGCATACAGCGGACATAGGTGATCCTTTTTCCTACTTTGGAGGGGTATTTCCTGTTTCGGATGTATACAGCGCCCTCTCAAAACAACCTGGGCACTGCATAAATCCGAAACAGGAGATCATTTTTCTCTACTTTGCTTCACCACTATGCACATTACCCAAAAATTAATTAATGTAGCCAAAAGACATAAATGCCCTCCCCACCGCAATCACCGACGCGTGTCCAATCACAAGCATGTGGATCCCACCCATTATAAAAGGATGTATACATCCGAAACATAAAATCATTTTTCCTTACTTTGTTTCACCACTATGCACATTGCCCAACAATTAATTAATGTAGCCAAAAGACATAAATGCCCCACCACCACATTCACCGACGCGTGTCCAATCACAACTGTCCACTGTCCTCCATTATTCAAGGGTATTTTCGTCCAAAATAAAAATTAAATTTGTCGTCCTCTTGTCCTATCTCAAAATAGTATATATTTTGACTCACTCGCTCATCCATATTCCATAACGTTCTTTACCTTTTCCAAAAATACAAATTTCTTTATCTTTCTAAGCAAGATTATTGCTAACAAACTTTTGTAATTATAGAAAGAAAGAGAGGAATAAATAGAACTCTCTCTCACTCTATCTTGAGTTTCTCTTTTTCCTGTTGAAAACATTGGAACAGGAAAGAGAGACAAAAGAAAAGGGAAAATATTTGAGAGAGCTTAGCTGCATTGTGTGCCTTTTATATATGGTTTCCCTTCTCAGAGGGATTTTATCTTTTAGAGAAGCTTAAAGAAGCCAAAATCTTTCATCTTGTACGGCCATAACATGTAAGTAAAAGTCCATTTCTTTAATATTGAACTTATGCTAGCGGGATTTTATCTTTTAGAGAAGCTTAAAGAAACAAAAATCTTTCATCTTGTACCATAACCTGTAACTAAAAGTCCACTTCTTTAATATTGAACTTATGCTTTAACACCCAAGAGAAAGAGAAAAAAATAAAAATAAAAAGATTCTTTTTTTATTATTGTTATTTGTTTTTTGGTTTCTGGGCATGTGCCTGTGGTCGATTTTCCTGAGAAAATAACTCTTGTTTTTTGTTTGTTTGGTTTTTCTTGAGAGAGAAATTAACTTGTTAACCTTGTTTTCTTTTTTGCCATTTCTGGGTTTGTTTTAGATTGTTGCTGTTGTGGTAGTGGTGCTGTTTGAAATGCCAGAGAAGGCAGTGAATTCGCCACTTTGGAATCCATGGATGCCAAGGTCGAGTCCTTTGCTTCATTGGCGCTTTGGGTTGCTGACAGCTTTGGTCTTTGTTGGGATGGTTGTTGTTTGGAGCATAGATGGGTGCACCATAAATAGCTTTCTTGAAGCTTGGAGGCTTAGGCAAGATTACATAACCATGAAGGTCAGCACTCGCCCATTTAATCTCACACAAACCCATCAAAGTTTGCCTCTTTACACCCCCAACATTGTAACTAATCCGACCCAGAACCAAACCAATCAGACGCACTTCGATTCCCGCATTCTTGATCTTGAACCATTTTCTGTTGAGAATTCAACTGGGGTTCCTCAAAAACCAGCCCATAATCAAATGCAACACTTAGCTTCGCCAATTATTAGCTGGGTTTCAGCTGAATTGGAACCCAACTTGACCTCCAATCTTCTGGCTCGATGGTTAGCTCCAGGAGGTGAACCTTGTAAGGACTCCAGGACAGTGAATATTGCTATTCCTGGTTTGGATTACGATGGGAAGTTGATTAATTTGTCAGCTGGTGAAATCCATGAATTCGGTTTTCAAGCAATGGATGAGTCTGGAAATCCTCGCTGTTTAGGTGGGGATTACTTTGAGACTGATCTCTCAGGGGATTCTTGGAAATCCAGGCCTTTAGTCAAAGATTTTGGTAATGGGTCTTATTCTGTTTCACTTCAGGTTCATCCGGATTTTTCTGGGGATTACAATCTCTCTGTGATCCTGCTTTATAGGCACTTTGAGGGTCTAAAGTTTTCGTCTTGGCGGTTTGCATTTGACCGAGAGCTTCGTAGGATTCCAATCAGGTTTTACAAAGGTACAGCTCATTTGCCTGAGTTACAAACTTGTAAAGAATCTGATTTTAGCAGGGATATTTGGACTGGGAGGTGGACTCGGCATGGTAAGAATGATGATTGCCAAATCAGTAATGATGGTCGGTATCGGTGCCTAGCACCTGACTTTCCATGCCAGAGTCCATGGTGTAATGGTTCATTAGGATTGTTAGAGAGTAATGGTTGGGTCTACTCGGGTCACTGTTCTTTAAGATTGTTTTTAGCTGATTCTGCTTGGAATTGCTTGAAGAATCGATGGATTTTCTTCTGGGGCGACTCGAATCATGTTGACACGATACGAAACATGCTCAATTTTGTTCTAGAATTGCCTGAAATTCCCTCAGTTCCTAGGCGGTTTGATATGAACTTCTCGAACCCGAAAGACCCATCTCAGTCAGTCAGAATTACTAGCATTTTCAATGGGCATTGGAATGAGACGGGGAATTATGAAGGTTTGAATTCATTGCAAGATGAAGGGTTTAGGAATTTGTTAAAAAAGTACTTCTCAGAAGATACTGTTCCAGACACTATGATTATGAACTCTGGATTACATGACGGTGTTAAGTGGAAAAACATAAGGGCTTTCTCTGCTGGGGCAGATTATGCAGCTTCGTTTTGGGCTGAAGTTATGGAATCAGTGAAGCAGAGAGGGTTGGCAGTGCCAAAGGTTTTTTACAGGACCACAGTGGCAACCGGTGGATATGCACGGTCACTTGCATTTAACCCCAATAAAATGGAGGCGTTTAATTGGGTATTGGTAGAGAAATTGAAGCGAGCGGGGGTACTTTCAGGCGTGATTGATAACTTTGATATGACATTTCCGTGGCATTTTGATAACCGTTGCAATGATGGAGTGCATTATGGCAGGGCTCCGATGAAGATGAAGTGGAGGGATGGCCAAATTGGGCACCAGTATTTTGTAGACCTCATGTTAGTTCATGTGTTGCTCAATGCACTTTGTGCAAGATAGTGAGTTTAGAGAGGTTTGTGTTTACATGTGCAGAGAATGATTTTTATGCAATCTTCCTTAGGAGGTGGAGCACTCAGATAGTCACGTTATGGCACTATAGAGAGAATGCAGATTGCAGGAAAGATGGATTGAATGCCATTGCTATAGTGCAGATAAAAGTTTTAGTTGCTCCTTGGAGGAAAAAGTATGAGGTAGTGATGAGTTCTATATATTGATACATATTGTTCATTGGATCAGATGGCATTCTTTATTTGTTTATAAACTTCTTTCCACATGAAATTAGATAATATATGGTTGCCACCCTTGTAGAGTTTAGATGTCTTGAATGTCAGAAATAGAAATAAGTGTTGGTTGATATCAGAGCGCATCATAATTGTTGCATATTGCTGGTGTCTACTTTGCCCTTTCTGTTACCTTATTATCTGCTTGAACTGCATCTCAACTGGCATGAGGTTTCTCCAGGTTTTTGTTAATCAATAATTGTGTATAGGTTTTTGGGGAAGGATCCCCATCAAAGAATAAACTACCGCAAAGTTTTGAGATGGGTGTTCAAGACATGGAAATATGGAATATCTTACCCAGTGTATGTAAAAATATACAGAAACTATACTTGAACAAATATTCAAATTTAAAATATACAATTAAGTATCACTGTTCAACTGACACAATTAAGTGTGATTTTGTAACTAGACTAATTATTCAATGCTCTTGGGGTAAGTGACCATGATACTCCACTTCTCTTATATGAATGATAAATCACATTAATTAAATTTATGATAAGATCCATCATTCATGTAAGAGGGAGAGTACTAACTATTTTCCATGTCAATGACTCCTTAATTGCATGGTCTTTGCTGATTATGTAACTGACTCCTTAATTGCATGATCGTTACTATCTTCATTAGTTCCTTGATTTATTGCTAATGCGAATGAAAATCTTCTATCCCATTTTTTTATTTAATTTTATACTTCACCAATTACAATATACCATATGTAATTTTGTTTTGATTTTTTTTTTTTTTTTTTTTCTATTTTAAACCTTAGTTATTTTACAAAAAAAAGAAAGAAAAAAAAGAAAGAAAGTGGTACTTTGTGATTGATAGAGTTTATTGTGGAACAGAAAGATTGATAGAGTTTATTGTGGAACAGAAAAAGTGAGAGAGAATATTTGAGTTCTGCAAATTGAATTCTCTTATCTTTAAAAAAATCATTAGTCACGAGGCCCAATCCATGGCTTTGGAGTTGGCCTCATTTCCTAACCCATTCCATCTATGGTATTCCCAAAAAGGCACCTACAGATTAATAAAAAAAAAAAAGGATTTTGTTAACCAGTGCCCTTAAGGCAATGGTTAAGGAGCATTAAATGATTATACTTTATGGGAAATAACGAACTTTAACATTAAAATAATAAATAGAAAGACTAAAATACCCTTAAAAGTTATTTTTGTATTAAATGGAAGCATTAAGTGGAAGCATTAAATGCTTCCTTAACCAATGCCCTAAGGGCACTCGTTAACAGGACAAAAAAAAAAAAACAACTTTGGAATGTAGCATATCGAAGAACTAATTCATTATTGGCAGTCAAAAAATTACTTTCTTTTTCTCCAAAATTATCTACCTTAATTTTTTATTGTAAACACCTTCTGGAAAAGCCATGGAAGGCCTCTATTAAGCACATCCATCGAGAAACAGATTAATTGTGTGGGAAATTGCCAACAAGAGTGTGAACTTGTTTTTAATACATGTCCTTCCCACTTATCAAAAAAATACATGTCCTTCCCTTTCGCTAGATCGTATACATTGGGACATGATGAGCTTGGCCCAAATGCGTGTAATATAAGTATTTAACGAACTCTAGCTTACTTTACTACGTTTTTGTTTTTGTTTTAATTTAATTTTTATATCCTTTTTACACCCAAAAAAAAAAAAACTTACACATTGGGCTTGTGCATCTGATGGGCCAATCTCCATCTGATCTATTCCCAATTGAATGTTAGGACAAGAGGGCATTGGCCCACCAGAAAAAACTTCTTTTTCTTGATACAATTTATCCTTATTCACTAAAAATAAAATAAAAAAGGTCTCCCAAACCAAAAATATTACCCTTATCTGCATCTATACATAGCTGAAAATTACAGGGAAAAAAGAGGGTAGAGTGTTAATTTTTTTACAAATTTGAGAGCGAAGTATCATTTCTAAAAAATAAAGTATAACGAGTCTAGTTTTCCTAAAAGAATGGGATGTCAGTATAATTTTTTTTTGTGTGACAAACATACTTAAAGATTTCATAACACCTCTCAATTTGCCTATCACCTCACAGTAGACCCACCACAATTTGTAATTTAATTGTTTTAATGATTTATGTGTGAGATGGTAGACAAATTATTAGGTGATATCGTGAAATTATTGTAAATTTTCATTGTGGCTCTAACTTTATTGAATTTGCAACTAATCTCGCAATTGATCGCGGGTGATGACTCCAAATGCAAGAAAACGGAAAGGTTCTTGTCGAACGCATGGATCATTTAGTTTTTATTACCTCTCTCTCTCTCTCTCAATTGCCCTAAAAAATATATTTTTTTTCCTTACATGAAAAAAAAAAAAAAAAACTTTTTATTACGTTAAAACTATGTCATTTTGTGTTTATGTGACAATTAATGGACACCTCAGCATGACTAATTGACAAAGGGTTGAAATCCAAACGATATATAATATTGGATGATAATCAAAATTTTGAAACTTTAAGAAACAAAATCAAAATTATTCCAAATCTTAAGAATATAAAATAGGTGTAAAATGCATTGTCTAAAATTTAATCAAATTAAATATTTTATATTTTATTAAATCATGGGATAAGCTCACACTTATCATCTCTCTTTTTTTTGGTCGATACAATTTGGTGTATCTTCACCCTCAAGCAAAGGCTTTTTTTTTTTATCTTCCCTCAAGCAAAGGCTACAAAACGCACATTTCAATAATTTTTGTCTGAAAATAAAAAGAAGAAGTCCAAAGAAGAGAAAAGGGGTGTGCTCGATAGGCCCCATGGCAAACTTTTCAACCTCTTTACATTTCATTTTTAACCCCCACACATATATATCTAACTCATCAAAAAAAAAAAAAAAACTCAGTCTTAGACGCAAAGACTGAGAGAGACAGAGAGACGAGCAACAAGGCACTTGCTTGATGGTTCTCATTGTTGTTGTTACTTGATAATTCATATTGATTGGGATAATTATTAATAATACTTTTTTAATAAGCAAAAATCATCCACTGTGCAATTTCTTGGTTTTTTCTGTTGCGACTAAAAATCCCAAATAAATCCAAATAAGAAAAATCTGGCAAACCTTGGAGGATTGAGGGCTCGCTTGTCGTTGAAGCAAGCTATCTCTGACTACAACGACGACGACGAGGAGTGCAGGCCTTGGCGTCGAAGGATTTTCATGGCGTTCACGTGGGGTTCCGCTCTCAGGATCACTCTTCTCGTCTTCCTTATTGCTGCAGTGGTTACCGCTTGCTTCACTCTCCCCGTCGAAAAGGTTCAATTTTTTCATCTGGGTCTCTCTTATTTCCTCTTTTTGATTGCTCATTTTGATTGCCAGTTTTGGGATTTTTTGTGGGTTTCCTGAGATGGGTTTCTTGTGTTTGAGTCAGATTCGGTTAATTGGTTGGTGGGTATTTTTGTTTAATTCTGTTCTTATCAAAATTTGTGAATTTTTTGAATTTTGGATTTTGGGTTGTGGGATAAGTTGGGGTTTCAGATCAATTTGAGGGAATTCATGGGTTTGATAGCAGTTTGTGGAAATGGTTTGAAATTTGATAAACAGAAAGAAGATAAAGAAAAAAGCCCCAATTTTATTGGGAGCATAATTCACTTTGAAGTTGGCATGTAATGCTGTTACTCAATTTGATTGTTTTAATTGCAAAAGATTGCAAAAGAGTTCATTTCCTATCATGAATAATCATAGGGAACTTTGGTATCCAGTCTGCCTACAGATAAAGATACCATCTTGGTCAAAAAACCCAATTCATATTCCTATGCTAGCTTAGTTCCTAAATTTATTATAATTTGGATTCCTGAAAAGGATAGCGTTTTTGGTATTATGTAATTATTTCCCCTCCTGCAATCTCAGTCTTGCATTTGATATCATATGTGACAATGTAGCATGTTACTGTGTGTTTTTCTATTCTATAGCATCAGTTCTTCTAGTTTGTTGGTTGCAATAGGAGGGTCCTGTTTTTTTATAAGTAACAGTATTTTATTGAGAAAGTAGGTTACATTGTGTTCACGATGATAAACACGAAATAACCTAAAAGAATTACAAAGAATTATGCACTAAATTTAAGTGATTCATTGAGTTCTAAAATAGAGTTGCTATGTGTGGGTCCTCTTGTGGACATCTTCCTTGATAAACATTATACCCTGAACATTATTATGTGAAGATAAAATCATCCTCTTTCTGCAGATTCTGAAGGACTTCTTATTATGGGTTGAGCAGGATCTTGGACCTTGGGGTCCACTTGTGCTGTAAGTCAATTTATTTTTTTCAATGCTTAGTGATTTACTATTTTACTTTGCATAAATGGTAATCTTGATTTAACTCCTGTCCTTGGGAATAAGGCTCTTAACTATGATGTAAATGTGAATTACATTTTTATTGATAGTCATCGCTTTTGTGGGCATCCCTATTTTAGATGGCACATGCTAGAAGGGTTTTTTGCAGGGTTCATTTAATGACTGGCCTGGAGTATACTCTTTTTAACTTATGTTAACCTTTTAACTCTACATTTTTCCATAATCGGCAGGGCTGTTGCATACATTCCTCTGACAGTCTTGGCAGTTCCAGCATCAGTACTAACTGTAAGCATTATACGCAATTGAAGTGCTTTAGCAAACCCTATTTACCCATCTTGAAAGATAGTAGTTTATTGAAGCATTGTGATTTCTTTTGAATAAATTGCATATGCTAAAAAATAGAAATGATATCCACTAATGTTTCTCATATGAATTTCCATTAGCAGTCCTGTGTTATTTTCTGTGCATTTCTGACTTTTCTTATTCTGAAATGCATTACTTAAGATAATCCACCGCTTCCCCCCCCCCCCCCTCCAAAAAAAAAATTGCAGCCTTATCTGATTCTCTCTTCATGTTTCAGCTTGGTGGTGGTTATCTTTTTGGGCTGCCTGTGGGCTTTGTGGCCGACTCTATTGGTGCTACTGTTGGTGCAGGGGCTGCATTCCTTCTCGGAAGAACAGTAAGTCTTTGACTGTTATGGTGGTGCATACTTGCCAGTATTTTAGTTCCTCTAAGTGGTAGATTGTGCATTCATACTGAGAGAGAGAGAGGCACCACATTTATTAAAATTGTATATATTGTTTGTTAATACTACAAGATCAAATGAAAGGATATTACCAAACTGTTTTGGCATTTTTTTTCCCTATAATGTTCAGATTTTTTCTCGTGGTTTTTTATTCCCTTTTTCAGCGGTGCAATTTATGTTGAATTTATTTATTTTTTTGATAAGTAATATTATGTTGAATTTATTTGTTTTTATATTTATGCATATGTGTTATATATGTTTATCTTGGATTCCTGCACAGATTGGGAGATCATTCGTTGTTTCCAAGTTGAAGGATTATCCAAAGTTCCGGTCTGTTGCGATTGCAATTCGCGGATCTGGATTTAAGGTTTGTAAAGATCATATTTCTCTTAAAACTGAGTTTTCTTCTTATATGCTATTCTTCCCACTGTTTGGATTATCCTATTGTTAGATCTTAATGTATTGTTTGGCAAACGGTGACAAACCTCAGAGTTCTGAGAGCTCACAAGAAGGTAAGTCAGCAGTGATGAATGTCACTGTAGATTAAAATTAATCAACTTAAGTCACAGAATATTAAGTGCAAGATAATAAGATTGGGTAGTTTAATTCTTAGGAGTACAATTCTGTAATAAAAGTCACAGAATATTTTACTTATCAAAAAAAAAAAAAAAAAAAAAATCAAATTCTGATTGTTGAATTTATAAAATGATACATATAAACTACCCAGAAACTACTATCTTCACAGAAGCATGTGTGTAACATACTTATTTGTGTAGTTATATAGAACAATATTTTAGAGGGTGCTGACCTGTCATTTGAATGGGGCTTTACCAGTGTACACAGAACGGTGGTCCATATAATAGTTTAGAACATTCAATTTGTTTAGTCGATGCAAGGGGTAGTAGCGAGTGACAAATTTTAATCCAGTGATTCTTTTGATGTGATATATATGTCTTTTACAGTATTATAATGATTTAGTTGAGTTAGGGTGTGTGTATATGTGTATTTATAATGATTTTTGTTGAGTGATGTCATTTTTTATTTTATAGGTGATTATAATTATTATTTTTTGATGAATTATTATAGGTGATTAAAATTATTTTGAAAATAAATTTATGATTCAGTATTAGAACCTTTTTTTTTGATAAATAAGAATTTCATTGAAGAGAAAAGAAAGGAGTCAATACAAGTACACAGGCAGTGAACCTGAATGAAACCAGCAAAAATTAAAGACAAACTGAACAATAATCAATCATGTCAGACAAAGAACATGAAGAATCTAAATGAGCAGACTTAGCCCAACTAAGGAGGGTGTGCAGCAGGTGGAACTTGAGAGCCGGGATAGATTTCTCCTCCCCATTGAACGTTCTATCATTACGCTCCTGCCAAATACACCACATGAGACAGTGAGGGGTCATTTTCCAAATCTTGCCAGCCTCTGACTTACTGCGAGGAACATGCCAACACTTAAGAAGATCAACCACACCTCGAGGCATAACCCAGGTAATGCCAAAAATAATCAAAACCATAGACCATAACTCCCAAGCTACCGGGCAATGCAAGAGTAAATGATTAACCGACTCTCCACTCGACTTACACATGCAGCACCAATCCTGAATGATTACCCTTCTTTTTCTGAGGTTATCCGTAGTGAGGATCTTACCCAAAGCTGAAGTCCAGACAAAAAAAGCCACCCTTGGAGGGACTTTAGCTTTCCACACACCTTTCCAAGGAAAAGAGACTTGGGAAGACGGGTGAATCATAATAGAGTAAAAAGAACGAACCTCAAACAGCCCTCGACTCGAAGGAGTCCAGCAAAGGGAATCTGCCACTCCCTGCCGGATGCGACGAGAATATAGAAGGGTCATGAAGGCATCAATCATCTCCAACTCCCAATCCTGGACAGATCTAATGAAAGCAACGTCCCAAACACAGTTTGTACCTTGAAAATGACAAAGGTCAGCCACTGTAGCCTCAGGAGCTCGGGCTAGCTGAAAAAGAGCTGGAAACAGAGACCTCAATGGAAGATCCCCGCACCACACATCATGCCAAAAACGAAGCCGAGCACCATCCCCGACTGTGTAAGAGATATGCTGAGAAAAAACATCCCAGCCTGCCCTTATGTGCTTCCATAAGCTTACCCCATGGGGAGTATTGACTCTATTAGAACACCAGAAATTTCTTTGACCACCATACTTACTATCAATAACTTGTCGCCATAAGGAAGTGGGTTCCATGGAATATCTCCACAACCATTTCCCTAACAACGCCTTGTTAAAAATAGCCACATCCCGAATACCCAAACCTCCACCATAGAGAGGAGTGCAAACTTGTTGCCAGTTAACCAGGTGAAACTTGTGCTCCTCCTCCAAACCACCCCATAAGAAATCCCTCTGCAGCTTCTCAATTCGACGAGCAATGCTCATTGGAATGGGGAATAGAGATAAGAAATATGTTGGAATACTAGAGAGCGTGCTCTTAATAAGAGTCACACGCCCCCCCTTTGATAAATATAACCTTTTCCAGCCCGCTAACCGTTTCTCCATCTTCTCCACCACCCCAACCCAAATAGATTTCGATTTGAAAGAAGCCCCAAGGGGAAGTCCCAAATATGTGAGGGGTAATGACGCCACACGACAACCCAATATTCCAGCCAACTCAGGGACATTAGTAACTTGACCCACTGGAACTAATTCAGATTTGCTCAAATTAATCTTTAAACCAGATATGGCCTGAAACCATATAAAAACACCCCTCAAATACCAAGCTTGCTCCGAGTCAGCCCCACAAAAAATCAGCGTGTCATCCGCAAATAAGGAGTGAGATATGCTCAGCTCAACCCCAGTTGAGTTACCCACAGAAAATCCAGTGATGTAACCTCTTGCCACCGCCCTCTCCAACATCCTACTCAAGGCCTCCATCACAATGATAAATAGCATAGGAGATAGGGGGTCACCTTGGCGCAATCCTCGCGAAGTGGAGAAAAAACCATGAGCACTGCCATTAACTAGGACTGAGAAACGGACTGTCGAAATACACGAGTATATCCATTGGCGCCATCTCTCACTAAAACCACACCGCCTTAACATGTATAACAAGAAATTCCAGTTCACATGATCATAGGCTTTTTCTATATCCAACTTGCATAACACCCCTGGGGAACTAGATTTCAAGCGGCTGTCCAGGCTTTCATTAGCAACCAAGACCGAGTCAAGAATTTGCCTCCCCCCTACAAAGGCATTTTGGGAAGCCGATATGAGCTTTGGCAAGACCCCAGATAATCTATTAGCCAGAACTTTCGCTATGATTTTGTACATCCCTGTGACCAAACTAATGGGGCGGAAGTCCTTGCACTCCTGAGCACCAGGCTTTTTCGGGATCAAAGCCAAAAAAGTAACATTGAGACTCTTCACAAAATTTCTAGAAGCATGGAAATCATGAAAAACATTCATCACATCCTGCTTGATAATATCCCAACAGCTTTGGAAGAAAGCTAAAGAGAACCCATCTGGACCTGGAGCTTTGTCCCCAGCCATATTCCGCACTACTCCCCAAACCTCATCCTCAGTAAAAGACCGGTCCAAGCATGTCCCTATCAGATTCATCAATGGCAGAAAAGGCCACCCCATCCAACAGAGGTCTACGCATAGCATCATCAGAAAAAAGACCCTGATAAAAATTGACCAATCCCTTACCAATCTCGGATTGGTCCGTAGTAACTGCCCCATCAACCACTAGGTGATCTATGGAGTTGAATCTACGATTCGAATTGGCCACACGGTGGAAAAATTTGGTGTTTTTGTCTCCTTCCCGAAGCCAAGTAGCCCGAGAAGTTTGCCTCCATTTTATTTCCTCCAGCAAAAGCAATTTCTCAAAATCCGCCTTGAGATTTTCCTTAGTCACACCTTCCTCAACAGATAAAGGTCTGGTCTCTTCTACAAGATCCAAATCTTGAATCTGAGTTTGAAGGTCATTCTTTCTCAAATTAACATCACCAAAAATTTCCTTGTTCCACCTCCTCAAATCCACCTTCAGAGATTTCAACTTCTGAATGAGAACATAGCTTGGAGACCCATTGTAAAAATAAGAGTTCCACCACTGATGGACCCTATTGTGGAAACCTTCACTCTTTAGCCACATATTCTCAAAACGAAAAGGGCTCTGTCTCTTTTGCATAAAGCCACAGCTCAGCAAAATGGGGAAATGATCAGACAGGAGCCTTGGCAGGCGCCTCTGAGCAATCCTGGAAAAATGATCAGCCAAAAGAGGAGAGCAAAGAAATCTGTCTAACCTTGATCTTGAACGAGCATTTGACCATGTGAAATTACCTCCGTCCATGGGTAAATCCAGTAACCCCATAGAGAAAATA
>OU015772.1:5322245-5334192 GCA_907173295.1 Fagus sylvatica
CAAATATGTGAGAGGGTAATGACGCCACACGACAACCCAATATTCCAGCCAACTCAGGGACATTAGTAACTTGACCCACTGGAACTAATTCAGATTTGCTCAAATTAATCTTTAAACCAGATATGGCCTGAAACCATATAAAAACACCCCTCAAATACCAAGCTTGCTCCGAGTCAGCCCCACAAAAAATCAGCGTGTCATCCGCAAATAAGGAGTGAGATATGCTCAGCTCAACCCCAGTTGAGTTACCCACAGAAAATCCAGTGATGTAACCTCCTGCCACCGCCCTCTCCAACATCCTACTCAAGGCCTCCATCACAATGATAAATAGCATAGGAGATAGGGGGTCACCTTGGCGCAATCCTCGCGAAGTGGAGAAAAAACCATGAGCACTGCCATTAACTAGGACTGAGAAACGGACTGTCGAAATACACGAGTATATCCATTGGCGCCATCTCTCACTAAAACCACACCGCCTTAACATGTATAACAAGAAATTCCAGTTCACATGATCATAGGCTTTTTCTATATCCAACTTGCATAACACCCCTGGGGAACTAGATTTCAAGCGGCTGTCCAGGCTTTCATTAGCAACCAAGACCGAGTCAAGAATTTGCCTCCCCCCTACAAAGGCATTTTGGGAAGCCGATATGAGCTTTGGCAAGACCCCAGATAATCTATTAGCCAGAACTTTCGCTATGATTTTGTACATCCCTGTGACCAAACTAATGGGGCGGAAGTCCTTGCACTCCTGAGCACCAGGCTTTTTCGGGATCAAAGCCAAAAAAGTAACATTGAGACTCTTCACAAAATTTCTAGAAGCATGGAAATCATGAAAAACATTCATCACATCCTGCTTGATAATATCCCAACAGCTTTGGAAGAAAGCTAAAGAGAACCCATCCGGACCTGGAGCTTTGTCCCCAGCCATATTCCGCACTACTCCCCAAACCTCATCCTCAGTAAAAGACCGGTCCAGCATGTCCCTATCAGATTCATCAATGGCCGAAAAGGCCACCCCATCCAACAGAGGTCTACGCACAGCATCATCAGAAAAAAGACCCTGATAAAAATTGACCAATCCCTTCCCAATCTCGGATTGGTCCGTCGTAACTGCCCCATCAACCACTAGGTGATCTATGGAGTTGAATCTACGATTCGAATTGGCCACGCGGTGGAAAAATTTGGTGTTTTTGTCTCCTTCCCGAAGCCAAGTAGCCCGAGAAGTTTGCCTCCATTTTATTTCCTCCAGCAAAAGCAATTTCTCAAAATCCGCCTTGAGATTTTCCTTAGTCACACCTTCCTCAACAGATAAAGGTCTGGTCTCTTCTACAAGATCCAAATCTTGAATCTGAGTTTGAAGGTCGTTCTTTCTCAAATTAACATCACCAAAAATTTCCTTGTTCCACCTCCTCAAATCCACCTTCAGAGATTTCAACTTCTGAATGAGAACATAGCTTGGAGACCCATTGTAAAAATAAGAGTTCCACCACTGATGGACCCTATTGTGGAAACCTTCACTCTTTAGCCACATATTCTCAAAACGAAAAGGGCTCTGTCTCTTTTGCATAAAGCCACAGCTCAGCAAAATGGGGAAATGATCAGACAGGAGCCTTGGCAGGCGCCTCTGAGCAATCCTGGAAAAATGATCAGCCAAAAGAGGAGAGCAAAGAAATCTGTCTAACCTTGATCTTGAACGAGCATTTGACCATGTGAAATTACCTCCGTCCATGGGTAAATCCAGTAACCCCATAGAGAAAATAAAATCTGTGAATTCCCTCATTGATGGCGAAAAATCAGTAGCTCCCACTCGTTCGGAAGGATACCGGACTATGTTAAAGTCCCCCCCCACACACCATGGAACCTCCCACCAAGAAGCAATGCCAGCTAGCTCCTCCCACATCAAACTCCTCTCCACAGCCCTATTAGGACCATACACCCCAGAAAAGGCCCATTCAAAACCCGTAGCTACCTCTCTAAATCTACAAGAGACGGAAAAATTTCCTATAGCAACATCAACCCGATCTACTACTCTTTTATCCCACATCAAAATGATGCCTCCAGAAGCCCCAACTGAATCCAGACTAAGCCAATCCACATACCTGCACCTCCAAAGGCTTCTAATCAAGCCCTGGGTTACTGCCATGAGCTTTGTCTCCTGAAGACACACTACATCAGCCTTCCAAAGATGGAGCAGATTACAGATACGAGACCTTTTCACCCTGTCATTCAAGCCCCTAACATTCCAAGAAATTAGATTTAGATTCATTTGGATAACATCAAAGCCCTCCCACTAGCTGAAGTTGTTCTTCTTGAGCTGCCCCCATTCATAATTCACATTAGAAATTAAATTCCGTAATTCCCTTGAAACTCGAGATTTGACCTTACCTGGTGCCCCACCCGGTTTTGAACCCCCAGTTTCAGCTTCAATTTCTCGTAACAGAGCCAAAACCCTGTCTTCAAATCCCACATACGAAGCTCCAAGAACCACCCCAAATTCCTCCATTTTCTCCATGACCCAATCCGATTGAGGTCCCGGAATAACTTCTGGAACTTCACTTTGTACAGAAAACTCCTTGACTTCAGACTCCCCATTCAACTCCACCGCCGGATAAGCCACCGCCAACGGCTCAACCCATTCGACTTGCTTGTCCCAAACACCGTCATCCCCACCGATAATTTGAGTGGACTCCGGGACGATCAAAGAGGATGTATGGGCTGGGTTTTCGACTGTCCATATCTCCGGAATCTCTATTGTCTCCGACGACTCCGTAAATAGCTCAGTGGAAAGAGCATAAAACGGATTTGGAGAGAGAGGGAGCGGCGGCGGTTGTGGCATAAATAATCGTTTCCCCTGCCGTAGCTGCATAACCCACGTGCCGGCTTCATCATCGGAATCCTCGGGGGTGGACAAAGCAACGACGGGATCGGGAATGTGTTCGAGAGAAGATGAGTTCTCAAAGGTGGAGGAGCTGGCCTTCGTGGAAGCTTCCAGACCCGAGGCTGTTTTGTGAAAAGCCTGAGGAGGTTGGATTTTGGGCCTCCACTCCTGTCTAGATACGGGCCTAGAGACTGGCCCAACTGGCTTCGTTACGGGCTTAAGTAACGAAGCTGGTTTGGGCTCAGTTTTAACTATTTCTGCCTTTGAAATGGCCCACTCTCCATCCGGCCCACAAATGAAGTCCAGTTTTAAATTTAATTGCACATGATCGTTGACAATATCCTTCTGCGTATCAGCCGAAATCGAACCCACTGCACTTTTTACGGCAGCAGTTACGTGAGTTTCAAAAATACGATCTTTGTGCATGATTTTCGGCTTAGACCCCTCAACTTCCTTTTCTGTCGCCGGCACCCCAACCACCACTCTACGGCGGTCATTTGTGGCTAGAACTTGGTTGTTTTGATGCCCTTTGCAAAAATACGCAAATTGTTTCCACCCCAGCTTCTCCAACCCAGCCGGAATCCGGATAACCCCTTTGCGAGCACCGCTGTGAAATTCTGACACTTCAAGGTATTGACCATGTTGGTTTGAACGGCGAATAACGTGGATAGCTTTATACCCATCACGGTGGTGTCGAAAAAAATCTTTACCCACCGTGTCATTGCTTGCTGCCTTCTCAATGGTGGTACCCAACCATCCCATGTCTTTCAAACCCAACCAAATCTTGCCTAAAGTTGTTTTGAACTTCCTTTCCGTAATACAGAAAGGGTGAATTCGACCCCCACCCAATGAAAACTGAAAAAACTTATTATCTATATGGATTGTGTTTGGTTGTTTGGTGGTTTCCTGGGTAGGTTGTTGTGGAGAGGGTGGTGGAGGAGTTGGCTGTTTCTGGTTGGTCTGAATATGGGTTGGGTCATGTGTATGTATTGGTGGTGGTAGGTGGGTTGGCTGTTTCTGGGGCATGTATGAGTGAGAGGTGGATTGTGTTTGAGGTTGATGGAGGTTGAGTTGCATGGTTGATGTTTCTGGTGCCCAGTGTCCAGTAGCCCCATGGTTAGGAAAATATCCAGGGTAGAAAAATGGGGAGCTGTATGGGGAGGTGAATGGGGGAAAGGGAAGATGATGGTGATAGGGAGGTGGTGGCGGTAATGGGGGAGGTTGGGGGAGAGGGAGAGGGTGGACACTCATTTTTGATTAATTGACAACTAGCCTCAGTATTAGAACCTTATACTATAAATTTTGAAGTGTTTGTGTATTTATAATGATTTTTGTTGAGTTGTTGAGTTGTTGATTGTTTTCTTGTACAATCAAGCCCTTTAAAGAGAAGTAACTTTTGTCTGAAGCATGTACACCAATTTACCTCATGCTTTTTTAATTTTTTATTATAAAAGGATGCCTCATCCTTACTGTAAGAAACGTTGGCTTAAAATAACTCATCTCTGGAGTTGCTACCTTGTTTTGCACTTTATTGTAAATGCTGTACTGTTGTGTTCTAAATCTTCTTTTCTCACTCTGCAGATTGTTTTCTTGCTTCGGCTTGTTCCCTTACTGCCATTTAACATGTTGAATTACCTCCTGTCTGTGACTCCTGTTCCACTAGGGGAATACTTGCTGGCTTCCTGGTTGGGAATGATGGTACCTTTTTAGCACTTGAACTAGTATTACACATTTTTCAGTGATTTTAGCCTGATGATATTTATATGTTAACCATGATGCCTTCTTCCCCATCGATTGTGCTCCTGGTCATATAACTGAATCATGCAACACTACTTTTAGGGTCTATTTGTTTGGAGAGAGAAGACGGAGGAAAAGAGGGGGGAAGTGAAAAGTGGAGAGAAAACTAGAGTTTTCCACGGTTTGGTTGGGTAGAAAAGAGGGGAAAAACTGGTACCAAATTTTTTTCCGCCCAAATTGGGTAGAAAGTGGGAGAGAAAGTGTGTGAGGGGAGGGCTTGAAGTCAAAAGACTCTTTGCCCTCTCAGTTGAATGTTTTGTTTTTTGGTAACCGTGACTATACTTTTTTTCATTTTTTTTTAAACTGTGACTTTACTTTACTAAGAAAAACAAAAACAAAAACAAAAAACAAAACAATACGACTTTACTTATACTATGTAAGAGGGGCATAATAGTAAATTCATATAAACTACCTTGTCCATCCTCTCATTTTTCTTCTCAACCAAACAAAGGAAAGCACAAATCTTTTCTATCCTCCCACTTTTCTTTCCTCCTATACAAACAGACCCTTAATGCTGGTGTGCTGGGCATGCATGTCCACTATGGTACTGTAGTAAACAATGTAGTAGTAGTATGTATTCTTTGAACTTTAGATGTTAGCCTTGTAAGTTGCAGCTCTCTTTTCTTTATTTTAGGTTGTCCCATTGTATACGTATACTCAGGTTACACCCCCTTTTTCTCTTTAATGAAATAGTATTTTACTTATATGGCGGGCTAAGGTCCCTCCTCGTGTTGCTTTCTTCACTTGGGCTGCCTCTTTAGGGAGAATATTAACCGTGGACAATTTGAGATGACAAAAAATTATCTTGGTGAGTGGTATTGTATGTGTAAGGTGGATGGGGAATCCATGGATCACTTGGTTCTTCATTGTGCTATGGCTCGAGACTTGTGGGATATGGTTTTTAGCTTGTTTAGGATTCAATGGGCGATGCCTAGAAGGGTTGTTGATTTATTAGCTTGTTGGCAAGGCAGATTGGGTCGACATTAGAATTGCATTATTTGGAGGGCTATCCCTCATTGCGTGATGTGGTGCTTGTGGAGGGAAAGAAATGTTAGGAATTTTGAGGGATGTGAACGGAACATATTAGACCTGAAGCTTATTTTGTTCCGAACATTATTTGACTAGATGTCTGCCACTGGCTTATTTAGTTTTTCCAATTTTTTGGATTTCTTTGATTATTGTTTTGTTTGAACTTAATTATTTTCATCAAGTACACGTCTAGTGTCCTTGATGCATTTTTTTTTTTCAAATCAATAAAACTTATTACTTATCAAATAAAAAAAAAGTATTTTACTTAGCAAAAAACAATGTAGTATACAATTATTAGGGCACAAAATGTCTGAGTCAAATGCTGTGATGGATGGATGGGGATGGTGTTTGGCATTAGGACAATCAAAGAGAGAGCTAAAGCTGCCTTGTTTGAGAGGTGGCTTAAATACATGCAATATGTCTATCAACTAAGTGATGCATATGCAAGCTTTCTTATGTCTCAAATAGGTATCACTTTCTTGTGCTTGGTATATGAAGAAATTGGGATAACATTTGTTAATTTGTTTTGTTTTTTGTATATGGTCATCAAGGACAACTAAGATTTTGTTATTGAATCTTAGTTTTTGGAAGGTCTGTACATTAAATAAAAAAGAAGTACTTGTCTAAGTTTAACAATTGAGACATGCATACATGGATGCGAGTGAGAGAGAGAGTTTGTATGTCCTGATATTGAAGTATATTATCCAGTTTAAATTGTTTTTTGATGTGTTCAATTTTGTTTTCTGTTACAGCCAATAACATTTGCATTAGTTTATGTTGGAACAACTCTCAAGGATCTTTCTGATGTGACACATGGATGGAGTGAGTTTTCAAAGACTCGTTGGGTAAGAAACTTGTCATCTTTTTTTCTATTTAGGCATGTTAAGTCTTTGTTATTTCAAATGCTCCAGCCCAGCACATGGCTGTTGAAATTAGAACTATGGCCCATCTGATGCCATACTGGCAACTTGCAGAAAGGTTCTTGGAGGGAATATTTTGCATGTCTTAATTAGGTTTAGGAGTAGGGAGAGTGTTGATCACATGTTGTTACATTGCTATTGGGCCAAAAGATGTGGTCTGTGGTGTTTGGTTTGTTTGGGTACATAGGGTCATGCCTCGCAGTGTGCTGGATCTTTTCACAGGCTGGCAGGTTAATGTAGGGCGGCATAGGTGTGCTGTGGTTTGGGGGGTTGTTCCTCATTGTGTGTTGTGGTGCCTTTGGTGGGCGCAAAACACGCATCACTTTGAGGATTGTGAGAGGACCATCCCGGAGCTAAAACTGTTGTTTTTTCAAACTTTGTATGAGTGGGTGGTTGGGTTTGGCATTTTTCCTATTCACTCCCTTGTGGAGTTGATTGATATTTGTACTTTTTAAGGCTTTTTTTCCCTTGGTATACTTCTAGTATACTAGGGCTTCTCAATAATACTTTTACTTATATATATAAAAAATATATATATATATATATAAAAGGTTTAGGACATGATGATGTGTGCTTTCTCTTTTTTTGTTACCTATTCTGATGTATGTTCATTGTTTATACTATGGATGCAGGCATTTATCATATTGGGCCTTGCAGTATCTGGTAAGTTGCAATCATCAAAACACATGCATATGCACATGTCAGGGATACTTTTTTTATTGGGCACTAGTTAGTTGAAAATGTTGTTTACTTTCTTATTTACATCATGTCTATTGAAAAGCCCCACCTTTTTACACTGATCAAGGATCTTTAGTAATTCAGCACTGAATTAGATTTCTGATGAGATCTTGAAGTGTTTTGTATAGGGTATGATGTTTAAGGGTTTAGGTAATAAAAAGATGTGAAAATTGCATTTTTCCCTATTTAACTATTGGGTCTTCAATCCACCCTCTAATCAATTAAATTGAGCAATGTCCCCATTGATGTATTGGAAATATGTTAATAGCCCCCTACCGTCTAATTTTTAGTTAAATCAAAGCAAAAATAACAAAATCTATTTACAGTGCATTAATATGTAATGATAATTTTGAGCATTATGACTTGAAATTGACAAATATATAAAAAGATCTCATTACTTGTGCTTGGATTTAACAGAAAATTAGATAGTGGGGGGCTATATGCATATTTCCAATACATCAGTGGGTACATTGTTTGGTTTTTTTACATTAGAGGGGGAATTGAGATGGACCCAATAGTTAAAGGGGGGAAAGTGCAATTTGCTCTAAAAAGATTGGACCTTGAATATATTTGATGTATGTTTGGTGTTAAAATAGAGAATGAGAAATAAGGAAAGATAAACACTAGCAGATCACTCCTAGGTTTTCCTAAGCAATCACGCTTTGCTAGGAGAAGGCAATTACACCCTTAAAGTTTAAAATAAGCTGTTGAAATTATATTTTAAATTCAATATCATTATGAATGTTATTGACTACAACAAAGAAAAAAGTACTTAAGGGCTTCTAACCCAAATAAGAAAAGGACTCAGAACACAAAATAAGACTCATGAACCTTTGGTACAGCCAAGGACAGCCCATTTCATAAAATCTTGAATTAACCAAATTGTCCTTATTCTACTAAAACTTAATTAAAACTCATCTAGCAGCAAATAAACAATAAAATAAGACTCAATTCAACTTAGACTATCTAATCAAGATTCCAAGAGAGCTCTCCATCATCTGAAACATCCTGATTTAATGCTTGAGCACTAGAACCAGCTTTCCCTCACCTCTTGTAAGTCCTTGTCAGTAGACGTAACAATTCCAAATAAAATCATTAACTTATTTTTTAGTAACTTTTTTTATAGTAAACTTATTTTCTAGTAACTATGGTACTTGAGTGAAGAGGGTTTCATGGGCTAGCATTATCCTTTCTTTTTTTCTTGACAAATAAATGAAGTGCAACTTTACTGGAATAATCTATGACCATTCTAAAGTTAAGTCACAAATGAACCTTCTTCTAGTTTTTTTTTTTTTTTGTTTTGTTTTGTTTTGGGTGGGGGAGGGGGTGTTAAGAGAAGTGTCGGTGTCAGTCAGTGTTGATGAATGCCTGAAACACGTCACACAACAAGGTCCACCATGAATGTGTAGTGGGGAACGCAGGCTGGTTGGCCTACATGTGCACATATCAGGCATTTACTAGCACTGATGAGCCCGCACATGTACCTGACAGGACTAACCCATATTAACTATGGAGCCTCCTATTGTCGTTAGTTTTTATTTTTTTCAAAGAAAAAACTTGAATTTGAATCTTCCCTTTGCTCAGTAATATTTTTTTTTGGGCTTGTCTGCAGTGGTTCTGATGATTTGTGTTACAAGAGTTGCCAAGGCTGCTTTGGAAAAAGCTTTAGCTGAAAATGAGGATATTGATGGCATTTTAACATCACCACACCTACCCATTGTAGCTGAACCACCTGTGGATCTCAACCAGCCTCTCATAATCAAGATAGACTCTTCTGAAGACAATCATGAAAAATGAAATAATCGTTCTATGTAAATTCTTCCCCTACCTTCTTTTAAAGGCCATCTCTGTTTTACTTATAAAAAAGAATAGAAAAAAAAGAAAAGAAAAAAAAAAGGTCATGTCTGTTTTAATATTTGCAGCATTTGGTGCTTATAAAAAAGAAAAAGAAAAAAAAAAGGCCATGTCTGTTTTAATATTTGCAGCATTTGGTGCTTTTGATCCGTGATCTGTACAGCCCCTTCTTTTAGCAATTTAGTTTCAACAGAAATGGCTGGTTTTAAAATTAAGAATGTACTATAATTCAAGTGTAGCTCATGTCTTAAAATGGAAAATAAAGGTTGTAGGAATCAATGAATTTATTGTTTTCAACTTTAAATTTAATTTGGCTTTGGCTTTGTTTTGATAATTCTCTCTCTCTCTCTCAAAGTACTTTATATCATTATCAAACCATGCATTTGTCAATAGCAGAACATATTTGTCTGGACAGTCCACTTGAAAGGAGCAGGTTCTGCATTTGGCCATTATTGGAAAGTACATCTATATCTGCACAATATGTTATTATTTCTTATAAATCTATAAACTGAGTAGAATTTCAGATTTCACATTAAAGATAAGAAATAAGATCAAGCAAACAATATGATATCTCGTGCTCAATCCGTGAGTCTTGACATGATTCGTTTTGGATTTTGAGTATTATCATATGATTTTGCGTGATATTAGTAATGATTGGATTGGACCATCAACAGTGGTAAACACATCAAAATTTAAATGGGTAGCAAGCTTCTGTTTCATATCACAACAGTATTCTGGATTATAATTGTGAACTTATATTTACCCATATAATATATTCAAGGGAATCTAGTAGCCAGTCACTTTGGTAGATTGTTTACTAAGTCATTGAATTACTTTTGCTGGTCAGTGGATTAGAAATTTCGTGCTGAATTCATGCCATTGTTGGATATGAGCTGATATGTAATGATGGTGGAGGAATGTGGACCAGACAGCCTGAAAATTTAACATTTGGTGGATTGTAAATTTTGTTGTTTCTGAAAAGTGTATTTTTTTTCCCCCTCATCTTTTGACAAACAATAGGAGTCAATGGAAAGATTTAGAGTAGCCATTGTTGAAAGCATTGAATGGTTAGGGATAACACAAAGCACCATTTGGTGGACAGTGTTTAGTTCAAGTTTTTTGTGTCACAAGACTTAAAACCACAAGGTTGCATCCTTGAGTCCAGATACCTGCTACTGTCACCAAAAATATGGTCATCATCCATCTGGTGGTCCTAATTATGAATGTGGTGACAGTGGCTCACCGACTAGATGACGGATGGTGCGGTCCAAATTTCAATCACTTAAATGCTGGAGCAAATTTTCTGGGGAGGAAAAGTCGTCTGTTTGAAACTTAGAATTGGAGTAAATTAAAAGTAACCCTAATGATGAAAGGTGAAGCAACATCATATTGCACCTCATCATGGACCTTTGAATTGCAAAGTAGATACTATTGGTTTCTGTTGCTTTTTCCTTTCCAAAGACACAAAGGAAAAGCCAATCTATGGCATTATTTCTATAAAAAAAAAAATCTGCTCCTACATGTTACTTTCCCACTGTCTACTTGTGTGCAATTTTGGGGGGTTTGGGACCCTACCAATTTCTTAGTGGAAGAGTTAACAATATTCCAAAGTTTCTAAGGTACATCTCCCATGTATCATATATATCTATCCTAATAAGATCAGAACCACAAACACATTGACTGCCTCCTAGATGGGCCACAGCCTAAAAATCTCAGCCATTGGCACATGAAGAATTGTACACACACTAAACTTTATGGGCGCAGACCTTATATATATATGCTACAATTAGTTCATGCAACACAAAAATGCATGTCGTTCCAAAGTTAAAGGTAGCCAGAAATTTCAAGCCCTTCTGTGGAAAAATGCCAGGATTCAGCATTTTTCCATTTGGTGGTTGCTTTGATGGATGCCGTGACCACACTCAAGCCTCAGGATTTGGCACAAGGATCTGGAATCTAAGCGACCGGCCTGTTGAATTGCAAATAAGGGTGGGATCAATATTGAAGAAGGTTCACACTTTGAAGCCAGGGTTTTCAAAGAGACTGAAAAGCAAGAGCATATACAAGGCTTATATGCCTGGTAAGAGTGGCATTAGTGGTGGGGGAATGAAGAGCTTGCTGTATTACTATGATGAGGCATGTCACCCTTATGTTTGGATAAATGACACTGGTGGTGATTCCTTAAGGATGGTCAAGCAACAGTATATTAGTCTTGAAGACCTGAGAGACTATTCTGAGATCAGAGTCTTTAGGGATCATCAGAGAGGCTGCATATCTGTTCGCAAGAAACCTAGGCCAGATGTGTGCTAAATATTCTCTCAAGTCTCAAAATGGCAAGTTTTGAGTGACGTGTTGGTAATGACAGTAGAGCTTGTTTTCTTTGTTCTTTTTTATTGTTATTGTTGTTGTTTTTTTTTCCTTTGGATCTTCTTTTGCTTCTTGTTTTATGAATGTATTTGAAGAACTCAGATGCTACAGTCATACTTCTGTATGTACCAAAGTATTCTATAGAATGAAATAGTACAGATGTTGGATCTGGTTTCCTTACCAATTCAGATTAGTCCCAAAATTGTAAAATGTTCCTGCTTACTCTTTTAGTGAATGGAGCTTGCAAAAGCAGCACTTGTAACAAGTTTATGTGAGACTGCATTTGGCTAAAACTAATGTTGACCAAATAATTGTATATGACTGGGGTCTTTCTGGCATGTAGAGAATGAAAATGTATACT
>OU015772.1:5334292-5418492 GCA_907173295.1 Fagus sylvatica
GGTAATATCACTAAAGACTTGGTTATTAGACATGTAATTAGTTTCTCCTTTTTTATACTGGCCTTTTTCAGCCAACATATTCTATGGAACTGCCCATGGTTTGACAAACTCAAATTTCACTCCTCCGGCGAATTATGGGCCAGGCCCATTCATATTCGATTAATCACAAGAAATCCAACATGAAGGTGCTCTCTTGTTTGTTCTCCAACTTGAAGATGCTTTGAAGGTTCGTGACAAGCCCCTTTGTGACCTATGGCTGGCTTCAACCTTCAATAAATTAAAAAATTTGAACGTTAAAAAAATAAATAAATAAATCAATGAGATTTAGCTCCATCATATCATATCGAAATCTAAAAAAACTTTTCAATGGATTACATGGACCATTCTTCATTATTTGGGCTCCAAATGAGCCAATAGGTTATTGATGTTCGGACTAGTAGCACTCTATCTCTTGATGCTAGCATCTGAAGCTAGTTCTACTATTGGTATAAGAGCCATAAGCCTAGACGTCCCTAGAATCTAATTGGCAGGAGGCGTAATTCTCCCAGAGGGTGGCCAAGTCATAAATCCCCTAAAAAGGATGCCCAGCTCTTTTAAGTGCTGGAAGGGTTATTGGTGTTCGGACTAGTAACATCCTGTCTCTTGATATTGGCACCTGGGGCCAGTTCTACTATTGCCTTATAGGTACCCTTCTAGAGCTCTAGTTCTAGTGGCTTGGATGGTTTCACATATTGGCTTACCTGTAGACATGGTTCATGCAGTTCAAAAAGTTAAAGTTCCTGTTCCTGATGACTTCACGGAATTCAAACACTACACTAAAAGCTGCTTAAGAACAAATATAGATAGCAGTCACACAAATGTCCCCCACTTTCCATAGTGTTCTCATCTCAAGGAATTGATTAAGAACTCCAAGACAGTGGGTTTGCGATTTTTTTGTTGTTGGATGTAATGAAAGATGTTTATGGATTTTACTTATATAGCATAAACCTCAAGATCTTTATGCCCCTTTTTTGGTTTACTTACCTTTTATTTTTATTTTTTTTACTTATCCAACCTACACCAAAATGAAAATTTATTAGTGTCTTTAGCTGATGATGATGATGGTGGTGATAAATTATCTTGGAAGAAATGCTATCGTATCTTTAAAGTAAAATAAAAAATAAAAATCTATGGTGGGGGAATTGGATTTTTTTTTTTTTTTTTTGAGAAAATAAAATAGGAGATTTGAATCATGATATTTTCCTGAACTATAAGGTTTTTGATATATGTCATTACTCTTTACTTATAAACAAGTCACTTCTTGATCCCCTTGTATCTCTTACTCTTATGGTGCAAAATTCTAATTGGTAATTTACACCGAAAATTAAGTCCTTTTAAATGTTATGAGAAGTTAAAAGTATTCCAGGAAAAATAATAAAGACAATATAAATTACAGAAAAAAATTATGAATTTTCCCAAAAGTAATTAATATGAATAACTTCAATAAAAAAAATAAAAAAACAAATAATTTATAAGATAAAATGTACAGATTTTGCAACGCCCACAATTTGAAACTATTTATATTCCTTTATATAATTTTGGGAAACTTTTTATTTTCCATAAAAGCATTCTTGTATACATTTAAAAAAAATACTGACCATTAGTATTATTAAATAAATTATCCCCCAATTTATCCGAGAGTAATTATACTTTTTTGCGGTTTATTTTTTATTTTTAAAAAACTATACCCTATCCCACAAAGGTTTAAACGTCTCAGCGCGTAGAGGATACAACCCTTTCATTTCCAGCCACGTCAGCAGAAGAACACAGACTTACTGAAGCCGAAACTACAACTACAACTACAACGACAACTACAAACTCTTCACTTTGTCTTTCAATCTTTCCTCTTCAGTTTTGAGAGACTTCAGACAATAACATCCTTAAAATCTGACCCCAAAAAATATAATTCGAGAATTATGGCGATGAATCAAAGCCTTTGATATGAATCTCTCGCTCTCTTCCTCTTCTTCTTTGTCCACTTTATCGTCATCCTCTTCATCTTCTTCGTCATCTTCGTCTTCCTCCTCAACCACGTCGTGGCTCTCTGGCATTGTGCGAGGCCGGTCCGACCGGTCCGGCTCTGTCAAGATGGGCAGCAACTCCACTGCCACCGGTGTCAGTGACAGTATTTCTCCGATTGTACGGAAGAACCAGTGGCGTGGTTTGCTCTTCAAGTATGGTCCCAAGCCTATTCAGGTCCGTGAATTTAATTCAATTGATGCGAATGAGAATTCTAAATTTTTTTTTTTTTGGGTTTTGGGTTAGGGTCGTAAGGACTTTGAATTTAAATTGGGTTCACGATTTGGTTTGAGTACTCGATCTAAGTCTTTAAGTTTGGTCATTTTGGATTTTGGATTTGGGAAGTGAAAAATATAGATTTTGTTGAAAATGTTAAATTAGGTTATTTTCCTCCAGCTGAAACCATTCAAGAATGAAAGAGATTGGAAATTTTCGATTTTGTAAGAAATACAGTACTTGGTTAGTGCAAATTTTATATGGGTCATTCTTTGTTTTTTTTGGGTGGGGGTCCTGTGATGGTGATTTGATTGGATGTTAAGCTCAATATTTGGTGATAGAGATAGAGATGTTAGGATTCTGCAATTTATTTAAAAAAAATTCTTTGTTACTGAATTTTAAAAATGTTCCAACTATTTATCTTGGAAATTGAGCTGAATACTGGCAATTGGGGTGAAAATTTTAATCTGGGTAATCTTCAGGATGATTTTTGGGATCATGCAAAACCTTAAAATGGTTCATTTGCATGAATTGAGAGGGGGGTCTTCTAGCTAGAACTAAAGGCCAATGTGAAGGCACATTAATCTCATGGCTCCCCAATTTTGTGATTTGCACAACATGTGTGCATGAGCTGCCTTGTCGTTGCTATTTGTGGCTCAATTGCTGTGCTTGTGCTTGTGCTCCCTAGGAGATTTTAAACTTCTGTGATTGTACATTTATTTTTAGACTTGATGACTTTGTGATAGTTTTCTTTATTGTGCAGGTTGCATTTAAAACAGGTGATTATAAACAACAAGTAATTTTTATTGGTGGATTAACCGATGGTTTTCTGGCAACAGAGTATGTTTTATGTCGCTGCTTGAATGAATTGACATAATTAATTAGATTGAAGTGATAAATTGCTGAATGCTTAAAGAATTGATGTCTCTCAGTCTTTCTTTGAGGTGGAAATGAGATCATATCTTTTGCAAGATGGTCACTGAGAGACAGTTCTTCAACTATTTAACAAAGACCCATTCTCTTTTGATACGATTCTGAATGTTCAAAACTTAATTTGAAACCTCAAAATTCCTGATTTTATTCACCAAAATTCCTGATTTGTCTTTCTTTCATATGACTTGCAGATACTTGGAACCTCTTGCAATTGCATTGGAGAACGAGAAATGGTCACTTGTTCAACTACTTTTTTCATCCTCCTATAGTGGATTTGGCACCTCCAGCTTGCAACAAGTAACTTATGTTATGCTATTTGACGTTACTGATGCCTGATCAATCAAATTAATGGCTGTTAGGTTTCATGTGTGTTATTTCCTGTGTCTTGTCATGCAATAGGGTGTTACAGCTATTCCTTTGGACAGTTGGGTTGGTTTGTTCTATTTGAATTGTACACGTTGCAATTCTGAATATTCTGGGATAATATTATTCTGAAAGAATTGTTAGAGCTAGATGTGTTTTTTGTTGATGTGAAAATTTAGGTCAAAAGGTTTTTACACACTATAAGTCTATAAATGTTGTAAAAAACCAAAAAGACACCTCTCTCTCTAATTTTATAATGTATTGTGCTTGTGTGAAACCCTAGAGTGAGAAAGAGAAAGTAATTTTTCTTTTACAGTTAGCATTGACCTTGGACCATTGGACGTGGATATTTTATATGGAAACTTATTATTCAGATTTTAGATTATTGAGATATTGAGCTCAGTTATACTTCCATACTGTATTGAGTCAGATATTAATGTTTGGAACTTGGTCTTGCCTTTTCTTATTCTTTTTCTTTATTGGGGGGGGTGGGGGGGGGTGTTCTTTTGAAATTACCCATGCTACTCTAGTTTTATGATGCTGTTGCACCGTCTAACTTGAAGGATGCGATGGAGCTTGATCAGCTGATCAGTCATTTAATCAACAAAGAAGATTCTGAAGGTGTGGTACTACTGGGCCATAGTACTGGTTGTCAGGTTAGTACCAGTTGCTTTATAAACTAAACTGGATCTGAATTTCATTGGAGCACTCACAATACTATCTTTGAATTTGAATGTAGGATATTGTGCATTATATGGGTACAAATGCCGCATGCTCTAGAGCAGTCCGTGGTGCCATTTTGCAGGTACTCACCTGTCCATACCCTGCTCTGCTCCTTGTAATATGAAATTTTTTACATCAAATGAAACAAATTGGAAGCTTATAAAATGCGAGATGCTTGAAGTGAAGTACCTGGTTTGAAATAAAAATAATTGGACTCTATCTTTTCATCTAAGTGTAAGTTTAGCTTCCAGCATTTTCTTCTATACTAACCATGATTTCCATCTTGGAGCCTTGTATAAATTAGAACTATATTAGAATGTGATCATAAAGATTTTTTGTTTTCAAATATGGATGTCTTCTTGGACAGGTTTGGAAAAAATATTTTAATAGAGGATGTGAACTAATTCTGATCCTTGTCCTGTTGGCCCCCCTTCTGACAGCAACGTTGTTTTTCTTATAAATAAAATAAAATAAATAAAGACAGCAACGTTGTTTTACTTGGGGGAATATGGTGGAAGTTTGACAATTAGGTGTTCATTGAGGTATTTAGATGAATATAGTATTTTCTACTTAAACAAATGTGGCCCTCAATTGAATGCAATGGTAATAAAATCTTAAAGTGGCATAGAAGTTCTTAACATGGAGGGCACTCGATTTTTTGAGTTTATGAATAACCTTCTAAATCAAACTATTGTTTAGGGGAGGGGAGGGGTGAAGAAATGTTTTTATTCTATCAAATGTCTTTCTTTTACACTTTATTCTCTCCTCTCTCTCTAGAGGACTGATTTCAGAGAGACGCACAGAGTTCCCCTCATGCAAGGGGGTCACCAGCCACCTTGCCAAACTTCCATCGCTGTCTCACAGCAACTCAGGAGGTCCATTGGGTAAAGGAGGGCGATAGTCTCTCAACGCTTAGTTCAGTCATCAGTCAAACGTGGGGGAAACGTAGAGTAAAGTCCTTTGAATTGGTTATGTAGACGCGGGCACGAAGGGCCTTTGTATTAATTGAGGTTAAGGAAGAAACACATGAGCACGAATGGGCTTTGTATTATTGAGGGAGTGTAGAAGAAACATCATGAGTAACGTTAGTCCTAGGGAGGGAATGGCCCAAGCCATCCATGGCTTTAGTCCACCAAACCAGAGGCCTTCAAGCCGCCATTGCTCCACCAAACCAGAGCCTTCTAAAGACCTTTAGAGAAGCCCAGAAGGTGTTTGTGGTCCACAAGTTGTGGAGTCGTAGTGCTCTGGTCAGCTCGATCTGGGCGATGCCATAACTTGTAAAGATTTTTGAGTTATTAGATTTGGAAAGCCATTCATCATTGTTTGATGTGGTGTATATGGAGGGAGCAGAATGCCCAAAGTTTGGAGGGGAGTGAACAGAGTATCACTGATCTGACATTGCAGTTCCTCAGGACTTTGTTCGATTGGCTGTTAGGGACTGGACTGTTTTCTTTCTCTAATTTTTTAGAGTTTTTGGATTCTTGTACTTTTAGAGCTTAATTCTTTTGTTCTCCAAGTATACATCTAGTGTACTTGGTGCATTCTTCTCAATCAATAAAACTTTTATTTATCAAAATAAAATAAAATCTTAAAGTGGCCTACCTGGAGTAGTCGAGTCTCGAAGGTGCATTGGCAATACATCATTGATGTAGTAAAATTGAAGTAGTTGGGATGAGCTGGGCTAACTTGTTAATTGTGTACTTCTACAAATTAGAAGTGTGGCTATCCAGCTACACTTTAGTGATTTTTATATGAAAAATGTTGTTAATCTCATATTCTTTTCGAAAGCAAAACATTTCATTTCTGTGATATTTGATGTGATGATCCATTGATCTGTGGATTTTGCCTTATTGCCTAGTGGGTGCCTTGTCAATGGTGGATGATGACTTTGGTAAGTGACAAAGGCCCCCGTGGGTCTCGAACCTGCGACCTTACCCTCCATCTCATTATAAAGGGGGGAGGAAGTGCCAGTTGAGCTAGAGCTCATTGGCAGTCAATGTTGGATGATGAAATTATGTGATGAGAATGACCTTTTTCTACCACTCTCTGGTACATAGGGAGAATAGATTCTTTTGATACGAAAAGAAAAGAACCCATTCTCCCTCTGTAGCAGGTAGGATGCGTAATGATGGGTTCTCATGTATGTACTGAGAAGAACAATTATCTTGTTGGGTGTTTGACAGTTCATTGGCTGGTCTAAATGGGAAAATCTAGCTGAGAGCAGCAGCCTATTCTTTTGTAAATTTAAGAATGTATAAATGTAGATTGATGTGTGTCCAAGTAGATTGTGAATGAAAAGTAGGAAGAAATTTTTTCATTCAGTCAGTTAAAAAATTCCAAGGCCTGAATTACTTGTGAGTCAAAATTTATCCAACAAGGCATGTTTGGTCAATTGCTTGTTTTTTATACTTATCATTTACGTGATATACATTGAGGGATCCAACAAGTTACAATTAGTTGGTCCTTGGTAGATTTTTTATACTTATCATTTACGTGTATACATTGAGGGATGTGTGGGTTACAATTAGTAGAGACAGAGAATTAATAGGTTTATGCTTTTTGACCTGAAATCGCTTTTGATGTTTGAACACTGAAATCTAGAGTTTCTTAGTAGTCTGTGGCAACATTTTAATTCTCAAATTGCCTACAAGCTTTGCATTTAATTCCTTTATCATAATGGCAATTGGAATGTTCAGGCTCCAGTAAGTGATCGGGAATATCGGGCAACCCTTCCAGAAACAGCTGCTATGATTGACTTGGCTTCTACCATGATAAGCGAAGGTCGGGGTTCAGAATTAATGCCAAGGGAAGCAGACACAACAGCCCCAATAACTGCTTTGAGGTTGGTATATGACCATATTATTGCTGTGCTGTCTAACAAAATATGATTGGATTTGGTTATTGGCAGTTAAGGGTTGATGCTTATCTTCATAATATATTCTTTGCTTATTATTGTTCACTTCTCAGTCCAAAATGTTGATCAATTCAATAGAAATTTAGCATGAGTCATCCAATAGTGTAATCATGTTTGCAACACTTTGTTTGTCTTCTTGGTTTTCACATTTCCGATGTGTTTTATACTTGCAAAGCTGTCAAAATGAATTGAGTCGAGCTGGTTGTATTTTCAGTCTGTGGACCTTTCCCGGAATGCTTCATATTTACTTCAGATTTTATCTTTAAAGGCTCTCTTTTCTTCATTTTTCTTTTTTTCCTTTTTGCTTTAAATTCGTAGAGGTTTTGAGTTGTTCAAGACATCATCAAGGGCATTCCTTGTAGTGTATATATGTAGAAATTATCCTGTCTTGATGGAAGGTAAATGCTTGGGCCCCTGAACGTGCGTGTTAGACACTAATTGCCTGCTGCTCTATTACTGCAAATTTTTATTGCTGGTTAGATTAGATATCAATGTGGTTAATATTTACTGAGAAGCAAAAAATAAAAAAAATAGATTGGCTTAAACAGAATATTAGTAGTTGGGGATTCTAGTCATGATTTCCCTTGTAAATCTAAAATAAAAATCCTAAGTCTTATCGGAGGCACCTAGAATGGGACGCATGATAGATTTGAAATTTTTTATGATACTTGTGATTTGTCTGCAATTTTTACCACCATCTCACAAGGAAATTGGTCAGTCATAACTCCTTTTTTCAGTCAGCAAATTAGTAAGTCCATTAATCTTTAGTGAAATAGTGCACAAAACAGTGCTACTGTATACAAGAGTTTCATTGTAAATACTACTGCTCCCTTTCCTAAAAAACCACTTACTTTGTAGGTATCACTCCCTCTGTTCATATATGGGGGATGACGACATGTTCAGTTCTGACCTTAGTGATGACCAGCTGAGAATGCGACTTGGCCACTTGTCTAACACACCTTGCCAGGTATGCACATGCCTTTTTGAATTCTCCTGTTTGATACACAAGATACTATAACGTATATCAATACAAAGAGACACTTCATCCAATATGTTCTTTTTCTTTCTTTTTTTTTCTTTTGGAGATAAGTGTGTTTTTGGCCCCTAAGGAAGGAGCAGGGGGAAGGGGAGATTTAGACTAATGACCTTCGCTTTATGAGACGTGATTCCTAGCCTACTCGGGTTTACTTCATCCAATATGTTCATGAATTAAGTAAAGCAAATATTCTGTTATATTTGGGATAAAACAAATTCTTTTCTTACCAATTAGTCAAATCTATCTTTTAGGGAAAGATACCACACCACACAAAAATAAATAAATGTATAGGAACTTAAGCAGTCAGCTCAGTAATTAAGCCTATATAATCAGCCTCTAGTAACAAGCCTAAGCTGCTTGCCTTAATATCAGAAGGATGTCATTTCCTTGTTTAGCAGTGGTAAGTGACAATATATATAATTTAGGTACGTTCATCTGTTCTCTGCAGGTTATCTATTCCATGGCTGATGAATATGTGCCAGAGTATGTTGATAAGAAAGCATTGGCTGAAAGGTAAGAACAGAAACTCTTGCACTGTTAACTTCAGTGCACACAATTATGTTATGTCTTTTTTTCCCACGGTAGAAAACTATGCGATATGGTAGTAGAGACATAGATGATACTTGTCTGAAACAGTACGATTGCCATTTCATTATTGTGTGTGTGAGAGAGGGAGAGAGAGAAATTTTTTATTTGATCAAATGAGCTTGTCCTTACCTTTCGAACTTATGTAGATTGTGCAGAGCAATGGGTGGTGCAGAGAAAGTTGAAATTGAATATGGGAATCACTCCCTTTCTAACAGAGTTGATGAAGCTGTCCAGGCCATAATTGACTTTGTCAAAAGAGAGGGGCCTAAAGGGTGGGATGATCCATGGAACTAGCATGATGCTTTTTACTCCTCTTTATGATCTTCATTTTCTTTTTTCCCCTTCTTTTGTTTTTCTCATTTATTTTCCACCTTCAATTGCGCCTCAACTTTTTCAATTTCTGTTTTTTCTATATATTAGAGGGTGGGGAAATTTTAAGTTTTTCATATTTCTAAAGGTGTGATTTTAGTTTGCTTTAGTGAACTTTAGTTAAAGGGAGAGAACTTAGTGTTGTCATTAATTTATAAGAAAAAATTTTGTACCTTTTTTTTTCTTCTTCCACCATTCTATTGCTTTAGCTGGTCTGGTGTCAAAGTTTTCACTTTTTGGATTTTGTTCGATGTTTGTATACCCGTTTAAAGTCTTTGTCAAGTGAATTGTAAGCCTACACCAACAGTAAATGATAAATTTAGATTATTTGTCATTGTTCTTTTGAGAAATGTTGTTCATATTTTTCCTCTTTGGTACTGCTTTGCTTTAAGCACACATATAGTTCCGTGGAAATTAAACTAACCCAAGGTCGAATTACATTAGATTCACCAGGTTAAAGATAACTTTCTCCATGGAAGTTGACGAAACACCACCGACTGAGACATCATCGGAAGAGTTAGACCAACTAGATCGCAGCACTAAGAAGCAAAAAGGTGGGTCTTCAACCTTTACCCCACAAAGACATCTTCGTTCTTATAAGGATTCGTTGGTCTGTCCTGAAGGGATACGGGAGGAACAAAATTTCACTTTCATACCAGCACCTATGGAAGATGAGATATCAGATGACGAGGTTGTTATGGATGACGATTACCCAACAATCCTCCTTTCCAAAGCTGAAAAAATAAGAATTCAGGCTCCTTGGCGCTCTGCACTTATTATTAAGGCCATTGGTAAGTCTGTGGGGTTCAAATATATGGACTTCAAGATAAGATCATTGTGGAAACCGCAGGGTGACATGCAAATGATTGATCTTGGTTTAGATTTCTTCTTGATCCGTTTCAAACTTGCTGATGATTATTGGAAAGTGGTCAATGGAGGCCCCTGGTTTGTTAAGCAGCAATTTCTCTCAGTCCGTTGTTGGTCCCCTGGGTTCAGACCCTCTGAAGCGAAAATAACTACCACAGCTGTTTGGCTTCGTCTACCAGAGTTACCCATCGAACTTTATGATTCAGGATTGCTTCGGAGGGTAGGCAACCAACTGGGCAAGCTTCTTAAAATAGATGCCAGAACAGTAGATAGCGAACGGGGACGATATGCTCGGCTATGTATCCAAATAGATTTAGATCAACCTCTTGCCCCAAAGGTAAGAATTGGTCACATTCTCCAACGGGTGCAGTATGAGGGCATCTCCACCATCTGCTTTGAATGTGGTTGTGTTGGCCACAAACTTGCCGCGTGTCCAACAAAGATCCTCCCAAATCACCAAACAACACCGGTTGCTGCCATGCATGGGCCCGTGTCCCAAACTGAAAATACAAACCACGAAAAATATGGGGAATGGATGCTAGTCACCAGGAAACAATCCTTTGCTGGTAAGAAAAAAATTGTCCAAACTCCGTCAGGTTCTCCGAGCTTCCACCGGTCTACCACTGTTCATGGGGTTGATCCTAAGGAGGGAAAAAATTTTCAAAGCAAAAAGTTCACCAACAACATCCCACAAAATCCGCTTTCCTTCCTCGGGTACCTCGTCCATACCAGCTGCCACGTCTGATGGTGATAGGTCCCTGCAAAATGATACAACCAACACGGTCAGCGCTGTTCCCATTAACAAGATATCATCAAATAGGCAACCCAAGCCTATCCGACAAAAATCTCCTGATTTTGGCCCTATTGTTGCTCTGCACCAGCCACCAAAGACACTGGTTCATACACCAGTACATGAAAAACCTGTAGCGACTCAGTCCCCCTTACCAAAAGCCATGCCGCTGACTTCCGAAAATAAGGAAAAAATACCGTTGGACGAGGTTCCCACCCTTCAACACGTTATCACTCTCGCACCAGGCTCAGACCTTTTGGTCAATAACATGGACCTTGAGTCAGATTATCCAGTACCTCCTTCTGACTCTAACTTCATAATCCCCAACGTTGTTGGTAGTACAGGAGTAAAACAAACAAGTGTTATTGAAGCTCAAGAAAATGGCTCCCCCATCCCGCCTTCCTCAACGTCACTACAGACAGACTTCAAACCCCTATCCAACCCCTCGCACCCAGAGGTACCAATCACCAGCACCACCACCTCTCCCCCCGATGCCGTACTCACTTTCGGACACCAGCCCCTATCACAACAGTTGGGCTCTACTCATGAGGGGTCGAATGCGCCCAATAGGGGATGCTCTGGTGAGGTGGTTGCAACAGTGTCCAAACTTGTTTTGGCGTCAAGTCGAGGAAGCCATGGAGCGCTCCTTGAGGGACCAGATCCCGCAATTACCACCGAACACTCAGTTTGGCCGAATCATTGTCAACCTCACAACCGACCTTGCCATCGTCTCCCCAACAATGATGTTGCAGCTAGGCCTTCCACCAAGATGGAGAGATCCACGTGCAGTAATCAGGGAAGCTCTTCCTGGTCCGACGATACCACATGGGACAGAGATGAACTCCGAGTCGACCGATGTCGAAGTCCACGAAGTTTTGACGTCCATAATATCACTGGAGAGCACACTCTTGTTCCTTCCATTTCTAGCCAACCATCCAACTATCATGGTGATAGAGGTGCACCAGAGAGTGTTGTCCTTCCAACTCTCCATCGACCTCATTCCGGAGGGGAACACTCAAGACGACTCTTACCGCGTGGTGGTCAACCCTCAGACACGGGTCGCTTTGGAGACCTTTCGAGACTATCGCCGCCGAGATGCAGTGTGGCGAAGGAGGAGCAGCCGGACTGCACCGGCACCAATTCATAACTCCTTATCAATGAAAGATTCTCTTGTGGAATTGTCGGGGGGCAGGGAACCCGAATTTTCGTAGGAATTTTGCTGCTTTGATGAATTACCACCATCCTGCTATTGTTGCTTTAGTTGAAACTCGCATCTCTGGCCAGAGAGCTGTTTCTGTCAGCTCATCTCTTGGTTTTGATAGTGTGGTCCGTTCAGACGCTATTGGTTTTAGTGGCGGCATCTGGCTGCTGTGGGATTCGACCCAGGTTCAACTGGACATTTTGTCAGTCTCTACTCAGGTCATCCATGCTTCTGTGCAGGTGAACTCTTCATCCACACTTTGGTTATTTTCTGCTATTTATGCTAGTACTTCTTTTGACTCTCGCCTAGAATTATGGGATCATTTAGCTAATTTTTCCGGCACTCATTCCTTACCCTGGATGGTTGCTGGAGATTTCAATGATATTCTTTCTAGCCATGAAAAATTCAGTGCTACTCCAGCCAGTCAAAGGCGTATGACTGCCTTTAAAAACTGTTTGGACTCTTGCAACCTTTTGGATTTAGGGTTCAATGGCCCCCGATTTACTTGGACAAATAAACGTCCCAATGGTTTGGTTATGGAACGTCTTGATAGGGTTTTATGCAACCCTAGTTGGAAACAATGCTTTGAAGAAGCAAATGTTCTTCATCTCCCAAGAGTATCCTCTGATCATAACCCCATTCTTATTGATCTATGTCCTCCTCAGCATGTCTTCGGCCCGCGCCCTTTCCGCCTTGAAACTATTTGGTTCAGCGATCCAAGTTTCCCTTCACTTGTGAAGGATGCTTGGGGTTGTTTCCCTCATAATGTTAATTTGGCAATCAAAGATTTCTCTAACCGGGCTCGTCTATGGAACCGTGAGGTTTTTGGCAACATTTTTCATAAGAAAAAAAGACTCTTAGCCCGTTTGAATGGTATTCAAAGATCTCTCAGTCACCGCCCTTGTGCTGCTCTCCTTGATCTTGAAAAGGATCTGTCTTACAAATATCAAAATATTCTTCGTTTGGAGGAGGAATTTTGGGCTCTAAAATCTCGACTTCATTGGTCTACTCTCGGAGACCGCAACACTTCCTTCTTCCATTTGTCTACGATTTGTCGAAGACATCGAAATAAGATCTGGTGCCTCAAAGATGCGGCTGGAAATTGGTCAAACTCTGCTACCGAATTGAAAAACATCATTCAATCTTATTTTGTCCAATTATACAAGACCGACACAGTCTGCTCTACTCTTGTCCCGCCTTATCAAGTTCATTGCAATACCCTCACGAATGAGGAGAAATCGCTTCTTGACATTCCGATCTCTCGTGAGGAAATTTTAAGAGCTTTTAAGTCGTTTAAACCGCTTAAAGCTCCTGGGCCGGATGGCCTTCATCCGATTTTCTTCCAAAATTTTTGGGACATTATTGGAGATTCCACATCCTCGTTTATTCAGGATATTTTTCGCCTTAGGGTGATGCCAACCGAAACCAATGGCACCTTGGTGTGTTTGATCCCTAAGGTTGCAAAACCGGAGTCTGTGCATCAATTTCGCCCGATTGGCCTATGTAACACCTTGTATAAGGCGGTCACTAAAATCCTTGTTCTTCGACTCAAACCAATTCTCAGCAACCTCATTCATCCTTTACAAGCCAGTTTCATCCCAGGGAGGAAAGCTAGTGATAATGTCATTATGGTCCAAGAGATTATCCACTCCATGTCCACTTCTCGTAGCAAAGTGGGCAATATGGCCCTCAAGATTGACCTTGAAAAGGCTTATGATCGTCTTGAATGGTCGTTCATCCGGCATACGCTTCACTTTTTCAACTTTCCCCAAGCTTGGATTGATCTCATTATGTCTTGCATATCTTCTGCTTCTCTATCCATTCTTGTTAATGGAGAGCGCCTTGAAAAATTTTATCCAACTCGTGGTATTCGGCAAGGTGATCCACTTTCCCCATACATCTTTATCCTTTGTATGGAATATTTGGCATGCCTCATTCATGAAGAAACTATCCAAGGTAATTGGACGGGTGTTAAGACTTCAAGAAATGGACCATCCTTTACCCATATTGTTAGCCTCAAGGTTTCAATAATTATTAATTGGTTAATTAATCCAAGGACATTCATGTAGTTTTGATGATAACCATGATTTTAAGTTGTTCATTAATGATATTTTCATATGAACTAATGATTTATGTTTTAAAGCTTAATTTTGACTATTGATTTAATTGGACCAAGATGGCCAATTCAAATATCAAGCAAATGCAAAGTTGATAAGTTGCAAATTCATTGAAGATCAAAGTCATCAAGACTCAAGACAAAGAAATCAAGCTCAAAGACAATGATCCGAGACATATGAGAAGTAAGAGTTAGGTTTTGTAAAGTTTATTAAGATTTGATCTTTAAGGCTCAACTTTAAAACCAACTTCAATTGAAAAATCTCTTAAAGTTTTCAAAGACAAACTTGATTGGTTGAAATTCAAATGTAAGACAACCATATCAATTGAAAAATCTTCTTAAAGTTTTGCAAAGAAAAAGTGAATTTAGCCAAGTCAAAAATTTTGAAATCTTTAAAGTTTTCCTACCTATCGAAATCAAATGAAGACCATATCAATTGAAAAATCTCTTAAAGTTTTCAAAGACAAATTTGATTGGTTGAAATTCAAATGTAAGACAACCATATCAATTGAAAAATCTCTTAAAGTTTTCAAAGACAAATTTGATTGGTTGAAATTCAAATGTAAGACAACCATATCAATTGAAAAATCTCTTAAAGTTTTCAAAGACAACTTGATTGGTTGAAATTCAAATATAAGACAACCATATCAATTGAAAAATCTCTTAAAGTCTTCAAAGACAAATTTGATTGATTGAATTTCACATGCAAGACAACCATATCAATTATGGTTGAAAAATCCTTAAGAAGAAAAGTTTTCAAAGAAAACAAATTGATTGATTGAAAATCAAGAAGAATGCAAGACAACATGATGGCTATAAATACTACCCTTTCTTCATTTCTAAATATCAAGCATACAAGAGAAATCAAAGATAGAAAAGATAACATCTTATACATCAATCCATCCTTCTCAAGCTTATATTTTCATATCATTCAAAATCCTTGATTGAAAATTTCTCTAAACACTTTTTGAGCCATATTGATCAAATTCTTGATATACTATTAGAGTGAGCATATTGTGTACAATTACTCCTTGAGAGAGCCTTATCTTGTACAACAAATACTTTGTTGAAACCATTGAGTGTTTTTGTTAGGGTTTTGGTATAAATCCTAAGTAGTGAAAAGGATTTTTCACTGGGTGGTTACTCTTCACCTTGTAAGGAAGATTTGTGGGTCTTGGTATAAATCCTAAGAGTGAAAAGGATTTTTCACTCGGTGGTTACTCTTCACCGTGTAAAGAAGATTTGTAACGGTTTTGATCTTCACCCGAAAGAAGATTGTCAAATTAGTGAATTTGGGAATCCTCGAGAAGTGATCTTGAGGCGGGGACGTAGGCGGGGAAGCCGAACCTCGATAACAATCACTGTGTTTGATTTTCTCTATCTCTATCTCTTACTTATTCAATTGCTTATATATGCTTGTGTTTGATTTTCTATCATATCTTATTGCAATTGAATTGTGTTCTTAAATTTGTTTTTGCTAATTGAAAATAGTTTTTAATTCCGCATTTAAATCGAAAAAGTTTGCCTCAACCTAAATCACCCCCCCTCTTAGGTTGATATTTGGGTAACACATATATTTTTTGCGGACGACCTCATTCTCTTTGCTAAAGCAACTAAGAAGAACTGCATTGCAATAAATAGAGTGCTTGAGATGTTTTGTAGCGCTTCAGGCCAAAAAGTGAATTTAGCCAAGTCAAAAAATTTTCTTCCTACCTATCTCGACCATAGCCGTTTTGGATTCCTGGAAAGCGAGTTGGGTTTAAAAATTGCTAGATCTTTTGGCAAATATCTTGGTGTCCCTATTATTGTGGATGGTAGGGATAAACGTGCTTTTGACTTCATCCTTGAGAAAGTGCGTGATAAGTTGGCGGGTTGGAAGGCTAAAACCCTATCGTTAGCAGGGCGTTGCACTCTTATTCAAGCTGTCACTACATCTATTCCAACTCATGTTATGCAATGTACCATGCTCCCAGGGAAAATTTGTACAGAGTTGGATAAACTTAACAGAAATTTTTTATGGGGAGATACTCTCGAAAAGAAGAAACTTCATCTCATTAAGTGGGATTTAGTGACTAGTCCAAAAGAGGAAGGAGGCTTGGGGTTAAAACAAGCTGGTTGCCGCAACAAAGCCCTCCTTGCCAAGAGAAATTGGGATTTTATTTCGGGTTCTACGGACGTTTGGGCAAACGTTTTCCGGAGAAAATACCCTCCCGATCGTCACATGCGTGGTCGATGTTCATCCATTTGGAGGAGCCTTAACTACTCCAAGAACTTGTGTGATAAAGGTAAAAGATGGGTAATCCAGAATGGGAAAACCATTAACTTTTGGCATGATAACTGGCTTGACCCGGGACCCTTACGCCAACTTATCTCTGGCCCTTTATTACCCCACGAGTCTGAGCAAAAAATTTGTGAGTTGTGGGACTCCCATGGTGAGTGGGACCTACGACATCTCTCATTCCAACTTCCTGATGACATTACAAGGCTTATCTCAGCAACTTCAAGGCCCATTACTCCTATCCTGGAAGACTCCTTTTGTTGGAAGCCCACAAGTAACGGCCAATTTAGTTCTAAATCCGCATATCTAATTGCGGCTGGTTCTCCTTCTACAAAGCAGGGTCCTACAGGTTGGAAATGGCTTTGGAAAATCAATACCATTCCAAGAGTGCTGTCCTTTCTTTGGTTATCTTGCCATGAGCGTCTTCCTACTAAAGTCTTTCTCTTCAGGAGAAACATCACTCCAGATAACCTTTGCCCACTGTGCAAAACGGAACCTGAATCCTTGATGCATGCTCTTCGAGATTGCTCATTAGTCAAACCTGTCTGGTTAAGTATTGGATCCTCTCCTCCTCCCGATTTCTCCACGTCATTGAATACCAAAGCTTGGATAAAGCAATGGTCCACTTCCACCCTTGCGACTACTTTCCACACATCTATTCTCTGGAAGGATGTTTTTCCTTTACTCACTTGGAGCATTTGGTCTTCACGCAACAAATTAGCAATGGAAGGTGTCCCTTTTATTCCAACTGAAGTGGTGAAAAAAGCTAAATCTCTAGCCATAGAATTCTTCTTTTCGCTACCTTGTAAGGGTACCGCTCTTCCTAAGAGCACCACGCTCATTGGATGGCAACACCCACCTACAGGTTATGCTAAACTTAACACTGATGGATCAGTTCTTGGGAATCCAGGACCTGCTAGTTCGGGTGGTTTGTTGCGGGATTGTAATGGGAATTGGATTGGTGGGTTTTCCCACAAATTAGGCATTACTAACTCTTTAGCTGCTGAGCTATGGGGGATTAGAGATGGATTACTTCTTGCTCGTGATCTCAATATCCGCAAACTTATTGTGGAAAGTGATGCCAAATCTGTTGTTGAACTTCTCAAACCAGTTGCTTCTGATATGTTTGGATCTCATCCTTATAGTGCCTTAATCAATGATTGCAGGTTCCTGATACAGTCCTTTGAGGAGGCTACTATTCAGCATGCTCACCGCGAAAGCAATTTTTGCGCGGATCTTTTGGCTAAGGAGGGACATAATCTTGTTGAGCCTTTTTATGTATTTAGCTACCCTCCTCATTTTGTTGTAAGCCAATTATTGGCGGATATTTGGGGGGTCTCGTACCCTCGTTTGTTGTAACTTTGTTCTCTGTTTTTAATGCAAGTTCCCTTTTACCAAAAAAAGAAATTAAACTAACCCATTTAATTTTTAAGGTTCCTCTATACACATGGAGATAGTGTCAAATGGCAACTTAGCTATACTCAGCGAAGGAAATAGCAAATCATGTCTTTATAAATGTTGTTTTTTTTTTATAATTGTCTTTATAAATGTTGTTATTGTAAATTACTAATAGAAAGTAAATAAAATATCTTCTTTCTTTACTAAAAACTTAGCAATCATGAACATTTATAGTCATCCACACCCCTCTGATTTATTTGTCCTATATGCCTGCCTTCTTGGGACTGCCCTTGGTGATTGAAGCTTCTGTCAGATTACGACAATACCACTACATCATTGTGGGCCTTGAGTTGTACCTAACCTTTTAACGTGTCTTTTTACTTGGAATAGTCTTAACTCTTAAAAGCTTTCCTTTAAGCATTCTATGATATGGATTTTAAGAATAGATTTTGGGGTTCTTTTGATATTAGATCTGGTCCTTTTTGTTTTGTCAATGCTTGTTCAGTGGATCAGTTAAGTGTTTTGTCTCTTCCTTTGTAATTTTCTTTCCTCTTAATAAAATTTCAGTTATTATCAAAAAAAAAAAAAAGAAAAAAAGATATGGACTTTAAGAATCAGGAGCTGCTTCCAACAAAAGGATCTAGTTTTGAATGGCTGACATGAAAAATTAGTTTTTGGAATTTTTTTATTGCATGGGCTGCAAAGGATATTGGATGATATATGCGTCACAACAAATAACAAGAAGCATCCAAACATTCAATATCGCTTTAGACTTTTGACATCTATTTGAACTTTAGGGACAATAGTGTTAAGAAAGGTGGAAGCGGATGGTTGGTTGGTTGTAGGTTGGCGGAGTTGGTGCACTCAAGGCAAAGGATGTTTAAAATTTTCCTCTTGAGAGCCAAATTCCACATAGTATGTCCAACTTTTGCCTATAGAAACCATGGAGACCTTAATAGTCAAAATCAACAACCAGCCTATAGAAATCATGGAGAGTTGGAGACCTTAGATTTTCACACACTTCAACATTACTTTTGTATTGGTGCTAGTTCCTTTTCACATAACTAATGAGCAGCATGGAATTGTTGCTTTCTTGACAATCAAATCAAGATCTCCATTCATTTGGGGGTCCACATCACACTTGTGGACCCCGCTTCCAATGATGGAGCGAGTGTAGCTAATTTTCTTTCTTTGATTTAACACATGAAAGGATTATGGGAAATTAATATTTTTGATGTTTCACAACCAAAACAATCCAAACCTCAAGCATTTGTGATCATTGTACCATATGATGTTCATATCAAAATCTTCAAAATGGAAATTTAGACTTGTGGTTAGTTTGGATAGTGGTATTTAAAAAACGGGGTTTTGAATTAATTTAAGGCTCCGTTTGTTTCGACGTAAAATATTCTCCACCGTAAAATATTTGCAAATGCAAATGATTTATAGAAAAATGTTTGTTTTTCCGGTGTTTGTTTGCGTTCTGAAAAATGCTCCGGAAAATATTTTACGATGTTTGGCGCGACGTAAAATGAAAAAATGTTTTTTTTTTTAATTTTTTTTTGATTCTTTAACTTTTTTTTTTTTATTAAAAGCCTAATAAAAATGTATTCATTTTAGAAGTGTAAACATCCATCCATCACAACATTGTGAAACTAATACAAGTTTTTTCATATTATAAATAAACATAATAAATGAAAACAACAAACAATAGTCAACATCCAAAATTATAGTTCATAACCATTCCCATAACATATATAATCATAACACTACTCATCCAATTTTTAATACATAATCAAAATACTAAATATAGTTCCTAAATACATAACCATTAACCATAACAGTATAACACTACTCCTAAATACATAACATTGTTCCATAATATTACACATCAAAGAATTATCCAAAATAATTAACATTGTTTCATAATACTACTGTGATCTTAGTATTTGGAAACCACCCAAAATAACCCACAAAATATTTTAACCAGGAATTAAAAAAAGGAAATCGAACAAAAACAAAAGAAAAAGACAAGAAGATGCAGATCAGGGGCAGATCGGTTGAGAACGAGCAGATCGGCGGCTAGAAGACCAATGGATCGGAGATTGAGAACGAGCAGATCGGCGGCAGATCGGTGGGCACCGTGGAGATCGGCGATCGGCGAGTGCGAGAGAGAGACCAAGAGGGGCTGAGGGTGGCTCGGGTTAGGGTGACTCGGGTACGAGCAGATCGGCGGCAGATCGGTGGGCACCGTGGAGATCGGCGATCGGCGAGTGCGAGAGAGAGACCAAGAGGGGCTGAGGGTGGCTCGGGTTGGGGTGACTCGGGTGGCGTGCGAGACACGGGGTGGCTGCTGTGGGTGGCTTGGGTGGCTGAGGTTGGGATTGTGAGAAGAGAGCAGACAGTGAGAAAAGAGAGAGCAGAGACTGAATGAGAGGAGTGAAATGGTCGAGGGAGACGCACGCGTGTTTTGGAAAATGGTTTAAGGAAAAAATTTCCGTAAACCGTTTTCCTTATTTTCGCTGATGATTTTCCGGTCAAAATCAAATGTTTTCCGTTGACTTTCGGTTTTACCGCGTAACAAACGTCTGAAAATAATGAAAACGTTTTCCATAAAACGTTTTACATCCATTCAAACGGAGCCTAAATGACTTGAATTGAGTATAAAATGATTTTTTTTTTTTTTGTTATTGCTGAATTATATCGATGGGTTTGAGCTTTATTAATGTGGATTTAAAATGACTAGATATAATATGTCATTTTAAATTTATAAGTGTTTTTATTTGATCAAAATCTTAAAAACTCAAATAATCATGTGTTGGTGTTGAGTTATATCAAACAATTTATATTAATAATTGTTCTTCAAATTTATTGATTTTAAATCCTTAAATCTAAATGCAACCTTGGTTCAATCCAACGACATACGTCTACCAAAGAAAGTTTTTAATATCTACATCTTTACTGTATGACTTCTTGTAGTATACCTAATAAAGTAGTTATAGAAGATTGATCTTAGATTAGTCATACATTAACTATAATTAATATGATTACAATACAAATAAACTGTTTTGCTTACACACCTAGTATTGAGAAACATTTATGGTGAACAATGGATTAATTGAGTCCCTTTTCCTGCCTGTTATTTGATCAGTTACGGCTCCTCAGTCTTTTGGTCGCAAACTACAACGGCTAATCAATTTGTATTGACAGGTTTGAGGATAAAGTCTGACATATTTGGCAAATGTATTGAATTAAAGAAGAGTACATTAAAAAAACCATGAAAACTATTGGAGCTCTATTTCCTTTTTTCCACGAAGCAGCTGCTATATGGACAGTTTGGTGATTACCACCAAGAAAATTCATTAAGTTACAAAAAACAAGGATATGACTAAAAATGCAATATGCCTGCAAAAGGGTACCAATAATATTAGGCCCTCTACAATATTCATATCACATGTAATATTCAATATACAAGGCATTTAATGATACACTTTCATCGTCATGTACGTCTCTTTCTCAATAAAAGATGGTAGGTGAATAATTGAACTAAAACAACAAAATGAGTGAACGCTGGATATTAATTGAGGGTTAAGAGAGACAAAAAAATAAAGAAGTGAACTATCTTTTGATATATTGGTTAGAATTGTTTTGACTATTTCACGAATACAAATATTTTATCTCCTTTTTGTATTTTATTTTACACTATCAAGATGCAATTTTATATGGAGAAACTTTGTTTTTACATTTTTGTTTCTTTGTTATAGATAGGTTAAATGTTCCCGTCCTTTTATTAATCTTGGTATGTATTTATAATTTTTTTTTTTTTTTTTTTGTAATTACATATGTTGGTTATAAATACTTCTTTGAATTATATTTTATAATATTTTTTGTATTAATATAAATAGTGAAAACATAGTTTATATATTTACCAAAAAAAAAAAAAATAAACAGAGTATATAAAGAGAAGTAAAAAAAAAAATTGTTATCATTACATTTTTAGTTCAAACCCCAAGATAAATCATTGGTGCCGCCAATGATGGCCAATAAGTGTTATATGCATACATGTTATCATTACATCTTCGAACTAGCAACGGTGGGTGTTTGTTACAAGAACGAAACACTCAGTGCCCACCATCTAAATGCCCACAATGCTCACAGAGTATGAGAGAGAGTTTCAGCCTTTGATAAGCTTTTCCACACTACAAAAATAATCAATTGTGAGCCTCATATAGGCTACCAACAAAATGTAATCGTTACAGTATTTAAGCCCTACGTTAAGGAGTGGATCCAAAAATTCAATCTAGGGTGGATACCTTTAAATTTTAAACCTTAATAAATATAATAAAAATAAAAAAAAATGCTAGAAACTGATATACATTGTTTATATAAACAAAAAGTAACAAACAATAAGTTCATTATAACCTTTTACAATTGATTTCGACGTGTTTTCATATTTTGAAACTGTTGCATGATTACTTCATTATCAATGCTTACGAAAAATGTATTTCTCTATGTATTAGTCAAGTTGTCATTCATCCGACTTTCTTTTGAAGTATTTCTCCATTACTATTTCTAAAATATTAAAAGAAAAACAATGTTCATAAAATAAACTAACACATCATAAAATATAAAATTAACATTTTTTAAGTTTTTCCTTTTGTTTTTCTACACTAATAAAACTAACAAACACTCAAATAGTAACAAAACAAAAACCTACTAACTTACTAAATATAAAACACAATCAATCATATTAAAAAAAAAAAAGTCACAATAACACAAATACATTGATGTTGTTGTTGTTATGATTTTATTTTTGGGCTAATTTTTGTTGATATTATTTGTTTTTTTTTTTTTTAATGTTATTTAGCCTTCTTCTTTTTTGTGTCATTTGGGATTTTTTTTTTTTTTTTTAGTAATTTACCTAGAATTTTTTTTTTGAGGATGGCATTTTATCAATCTATTTTTTTATATATATAATATATATCTATTAAATAATTTTTTAAAAAATTTGAGGGTGGTTAGTCATTAGATCCGCTCGATGCCTACGTTCATGCCTTAAAAGATAAGACCATGATTCCATGAATACAAAAAACTGCTCCCATGCAGGCCAAATCAGGTTGGATCGAGCTGGTATCTGGTATTTCGGATGCATACAGCATCTGTCTCACAAGCAAGTGGGACCCGCATGTGTGGGTCCCACTTGCTTGTGAGACAGATGCTGTATGCATCCGAAATATAAGATCCTTTTTCGGTTGGATCATGTTCTGTGGACACCAGGCCCAAATGCTAACACACACACACACACAAAATATATATATATATATATATATATATATATATATAAATATATATAAAATATAGATAGAGTTTGGTTACAAACTGGTTTGTTCCCAGCTTGCTACAACCTACTACGTGGTAATTAATAAGATCATCTATGTGTACTTTAGACACATGACCTATTTAATGAGTCATGTGACTTCTTTAAATAATACATGTGGATGGTCTTATAAGCTGTTACATAGTGGGTTGTAGCAAACTGGCTATAAACTGGTTTGTAGCCAAACTTGTCCTATATATATATATATATATATATATAATGGCATCTTTGATAAGTAAGATCACCTTCATGTGATTTAGCAAAAAAAGATCAGCTTCATGTGTGTCACTGTGAGAGTAGAGATTGAGCTAAACTATCTTATTTATAAGCCTTCATATCCCAAATTAACGTAAACCGTTATACATAACTTTCATAGGGGGTTTTGGGCATGTGCGAGGTGTGAAAAGCCTCTTTTTTGTTTTTAATGTTTATGTTTATTAAATAGAATACCTCATTATTTTTTTTATTGTTCCAGACCCATAATTTGTAGTTTTATGGAGTACACATAGGAGTTCAATGTCCTTTTAATTTTGGTATCACGTACTATGCTTCAAGGTAGTATAAAATTATCTAGGAATCTAAAGATAAAATATTACTTTCATAAAAAATGATTCTTGACCATACGAAAATAATATACTATCCATAAACTAAATGAGATATCGATACCAAGATCTTATCAAAGGTATATAGTCCATTTATATCCAACTTCTTAAATAAAGACTTTTATATATAATTCCATTGTAATTGTAAGAACAACTCCTGTTTGTAATATTCAATTTTCTGAAATGTCCATATTTTTAATGTAAATGTTTTTTCATAACTGAGTTGATAACAAAAATCCATGATTATTTATGTCATTTTCGTAATTGAGTTAATATATATATATATATATATATATATATATATATATATATATATATATATATATATATATATATATATATATATATATATAAATAAACATTTCTTTTATTAATCACTAATTGGAGATCCACCGTTTGGTTTGATTGGTTACTGACTTACTGAGAAATGATATAAGAGTTTGTACACTATTAGATCTATAATATTTAATATGGATCATGAAATGAACTCTCTTCATTTCATTTCAAATGGAAAGGATCCTATTCCGACTTAGTGGTGCTAATAAGCATGAACCCAATACTTATGCAAGATAAGCCACATTAAATAAAAATATTCCAATTGTTTACTATTATTTTTTATTTTTATTTTTTATGTCTAATTCAGCTCAACCTTGATTTCCTAAAAATAAAATCTACCAAAAATAAGTTGAACTTGAACGATTTCCACGAGCACCTATTCCTTAAAACAAAATTAGATTGCTATTAAAAAAGGGCTTTACTATTTTTGCACAGGATTCCTTTTTCTTTTTTAATATAAAATGCAAACTATTACATTATTTATGCATTATTATCAAGGTTAGAGTTTATCCCCATACTCGTTTGAAAAAAAAATCTTTATTCAACTCATTATGTGACGACTCATAAAACCGATAATGTGTATTATTTAGACAACTCATATAACTCATTAAATGAGTTGTATAACTAAAAATACACATGAATTATCTTATAAATCGCCACATAATAAGGTGAAGGAAAATTTATTCAAATTCATTTCAAAGTAAACTCTATATTTATTTTCAAAATGTGAATTTCACATGCCATGCCATGTAATCCATCACCAACATTATCTTAATTAATTACTCTCCAAACAAACATATTAATACCATTCTAACCAAAAAAAAAAAAAAAACAAACCTATGACCATAATGCTCTTTTCTAATTTTTTATTTATTATTATTTAGTTTTTGATTCCTGTCTTTTTTGGTTTGGACCCACATTGTCCAATGCCAGGCATTGGGATGCTTTAACCACCGTGATGGGTTGATTGCCACATAAATGGATCAAAACATTGCACGTGAAATACAAATCACAAAGGAGTTTGCTCCTCCTACTTTGGAGGGGGTATCTCCTGTTTCGGATGTATACAGCGCCCTCTCACAACAACCTGGGCGCTGCATAAATCCGAAACAGGAGATCATTTTTCTCTACTTTGCTTCACCACTATGCACATTGCCCAGAAATTAATTAATGTAGCCAAAAGACATAAATGCCCCCCCACCGCAATCACCGACGCGTGTCCAATCACAAGCATGTGGATCCCACCCATTATAAAAGGATGTATACATCCGAAACATAAAATCATTTTTCCTTACTTTGTTTCACCACTATGCACATTGCCCAACAATTAATTAATGTAGCCAAAAGACATAAATGCCCCACCACCACATTCACCGACGCGTGTCCAATCACAACTGTCCACTGTCCTCCATTATTCAAGGGTATTTTCGTCCAAAATAAAAATTAAATTTGTCGTCCTCTTGTCCTATCTCAAAATAGTATATATTTTGACTCACTCGCTCATCCATATTCCATAACGTTCTTTACCTTTTCCAAAAATACAAATTTCTTTATCTTTCTAAGCAAGATTATTGCTAACAAACTTTTGTAATTATAGAAAGAAAGAGAGGAATAAATAGAACTCTCTCTCACTCTATCTTGAGTTTCTCTTTTTCCTGTTGAAAACATTGGAACAGGAAAGAGAGACAAAAGAAAAGGGAAAATATTTGAGAGAGCTTAGCTGCATTGTGTGCCTTTTATATATGGTTTCCCTTCTCAGAGGGATTTTATCTTTTAGAGAAGCTTAAAGAAGCCAAAATCTTTCATCTTGTACGGCCATAACATGTAAGTAAAAGTCCATTTCTTTAATATTGAACTTATGCTAGCGGGATTTTATCTTTTAGAGAAGCTTAAAGAAACAAAAATCTTTCATCTTGTACCATAACCTGTAACTAAAAGTCCACTTCTTTAATATTGAACTTATGCTTTAACACCCAAGAGAAAGAGAAAAAAATAAAAATAAAAAGATTCTTTTTTTATTATTGTTATTTGTTTTTTGGTTTCTGGGCATGTGCCTGTGGTCGATTTTCCTGAGAAAATAACTCTTGTTTTTTGTTTGTTTGGTTTTTCTTGAGAGAGAAATTAACTTGTTAACCTTGTTTTCTTTTTTGCCATTTCTGGGTTTGTTTTAGATTGTTGCTGTTGTGGTAGTGGTGCTGTTTGAAATGCCAGAGAAGGCAGTGAATTCGCCACTTTGGAATCCATGGATGCCAAGGTCGAGTCCTTTGCTTCATTGGCGCTTTGGGTTGCTGACAGCTTTGGTCTTTGTTGGGATGGTTGTTGTTTGGAGCATAGATGGGTGCACCATAAATAGCTTTCTTGAAGCTTGGAGGCTTAGGCAAGATTACATAACCATGAAGGTCAGCACTCGCCCATTTAATCTCACACAAACCCATCAAAGTTTGCCTCTTTACACCCCCAACATTGTAACTAATCCGACCCAGAACCAAACCAATCAGACGCACTTCGATTCCCGCATTCTTGATCTTGAACCATTTTCTGTTGAGAATTCAACTGGGGTTCCTCAAAAACCAGCCCATAATCAAATGCAACACTTAGCTTCGCCAATTATTAGCTGGGTTTCAGCTGAATTGGAACCCAACTTGACCTCCAATCTTCTGGCTCGATGGTTAGCTCCAGGAGGTGAACCTTGTAAGGACTCCAGGACAGTGAATATTGCTATTCCTGGTTTGGATTACGATGGGAAGTTGATTAATTTGTCAGCTGGTGAAATCCATGAATTCGGTTTTCAAGCAATGGATGAGTCTGGAAATCCTCGCTGTTTAGGTGGGGATTACTTTGAGACTGATCTCTCAGGGGATTCTTGGAAATCCAGGCCTTTAGTCAAAGATTTTGGTAATGGGTCTTATTCTGTTTCACTTCAGGTTCATCCGGATTTTTCTGGGGATTACAATCTCTCTGTGATCCTGCTTTATAGGCACTTTGAGGGTCTAAAGTTTTCGTCTTGGCGGTTTGCATTTGACCGAGAGCTTCGTAGGATTCCAATCAGGTTTTACAAAGGTACAGCTCATTTGCCTGAGTTACAAACTTGTAAAGAATCTGATTTTAGCAGGGATATTTGGACTGGGAGGTGGACTCGGCATGGTAAGAATGATGATTGCCAAATCAGTAATGATGGTCGGTATCGGTGCCTAGCACCTGACTTTCCATGCCAGAGTCCATGGTGTAATGGTTCATTAGGATTGTTAGAGAGTAATGGTTGGGTCTACTCGGGTCACTGTTCTTTAAGATTGTTTTTAGCTGATTCTGCTTGGAATTGCTTGAAGAATCGATGGATTTTCTTCTGGGGCGACTCGAATCATGTTGACACGATACGAAACATGCTCAATTTTGTTCTAGAATTGCCTGAAATTCCCTCAGTTCCTAGGCGGTTTGATATGAACTTCTCGAACCCGAAAGACCCATCTCAGTCAGTCAGAATTACTAGCATTTTCAATGGGCATTGGAATGAGACGGGGAATTATGAAGGTTTGAATTCATTGCAAGATGAAGGGTTTAGGAATTTGTTAAAAAAGTACTTCTCAGAAGATACTGTTCCAGACACTATGATTATGAACTCTGGATTACATGACGGTGTTAAGTGGAAAAACATAAGGGCTTTCTCTGCTGGGGCAGATTATGCAGCTTCGTTTTGGGCTGAAGTTATGGAATCAGTGAAGCAGAGAGGGTTGGCAGTGCCAAAGGTTTTTTACAGGACCACAGTGGCAACCGGTGGATATGCACGGTCACTTGCATTTAACCCCAATAAAATGGAGGCGTTTAATTGGGTATTGGTAGAGAAATTGAAGCGAGCGGGGGTACTTTCAGGCGTGATTGATAACTTTGATATGACATTTCCGTGGCATTTTGATAACCGTTGCAATGATGGAGTGCATTATGGCAGGGCTCCGATGAAGATGAAGTGGAGGGATGGCCAAATTGGGCACCAGTATTTTGTAGACCTCATGTTAGTTCATGTGTTGCTCAATGCACTTTGTGCAAGATAGTGAGTTTAGAGAGGTTTGTGTTTACATGTGCAGAGAATGATTTTTATGCAATCTTCCTTAGGAGGTGGAGCACTCAGATAGTCACGTTATGGCACTATAGAGAGAATGCAGATTGCAGGAAAGATGGATTGAATGCCATTGCTATAGTGCAGATAAAAGTTTTAGTTGCTCCTTGGAGGAAAAAGTATGAGGTAGTGATGAGTTCTATATATTGATACATATTGTTCATTGGATCAGATGGCATTCTTTATTTGTTTATAAACTTCTTTCCACATGAAATTAGATAATATATGGTTGCCACCCTTGTAGAGTTTAGATGTCTTGAATGTCAGAAATAGAAATAAGTGTTGGTTGATATCAGAGCGCATCATAATTGTTGCATATTGCTGGTGTCTACTTTGCCCTTTCTGTTACCTTATTATCTGCTTGAACTGCATCTCAACTGGCATGAGGTTTCTCCAGGTTTTTGTTAATCAATAATTGTGTATAGGTTTTTGGGGAAGGATCCCCATCAAAGAATAAACTACCGCAAAGTTTTGAGATGGGTGTTCAAGACATGGAAATATGGAATATCTTACCCAGTGTATGTAAAAATATACAGAAACTATACTTGAACAAATATTCAAATTTAAAATATACAATTAAGTATCACTGTTCAACTGACACAATTAAGTGTGATTTTGTAACTAGACTAATTATTCAATGCTCTTGGGGTAAGTGACCATGATACTCCACTTCTCTTATATGAATGATAAATCACATTAATTAAATTTATGATAAGATCCATCATTCATGTAAGAGGGAGAGTACTAACTATTTTCCATGTCAATGACTCCTTAATTGCATGGTCTTTGCTGATTATGTAACTGACTCCTTAATTGCATGATCGTTACTATCTTCTTTAGTTCCTTGATTTATTGCTAATGCGAATGAAAATCTTCTATCCCATTTTTTTATTTAATTTTATACTTCACCAATTACAATATACCATATGTAATTTTGTATTTGATTTTTTTTTTTTTCTATTTTAAACCTTAGTTATTTTACAAAAAAAAGAAAGAAAAAAAAGAAAGAAAGTGGTACTTTGTGATTGATAGAGTTTATTGTGGAACAGAAAATTGATAGAGTTTATTGTGGAACAGAAAAAGTGAGAAGAATATTTGAGTTCTGCAAATTGAATTCTCTTATCTTTAAAAAAATCATTAGTCACGAGGCCCAATCCATGGCTTTGGAGTTGGCCTCATTTCCTAACCCGTTCCATCTATGGTATTCCCAAAAAGGCACCTACAGATTAATAAAAAAAAAAAAGATTTTGTTAAAGTGCCCTTAAAAAACAAAATGATTATACTTTGGAATGTAATATTAAAATAATAAATAGAAAGACATATTAAAAGTTATTTTTGTATTAAATGGAAGCGAAGAACTAATTCATTATTGGCAGTCAAAAAATTACTTTCTTTTTCTCCAAAATTATCTACCTTAATTTTTTATTGTAAACACCTTCTGGAAAAGCCATGGAAGGCCTCTATTAAGCACATCCATCGAGAAACAGATTAATTGTGTGGGAAATTGCCAACAAGAGTGTGAACTTGTTTTTAATACATGTCCTTCCCACTTATCAAAAAAATACATGTCCTTCCCTTTCGCTAGATCGTATACATTGGGACATGATGAGCTTGGCCCAAATGCGTGTAATATAAGTATTTAACGAACTCTAGCTTACTTTACTACGTTTTTGTTTTTGTTTTAATTTAATTTTTATATCCTTTTTACACCCAAAAAAAAAAAAACTTACACATTGGGCTTGTGCATCTGATGGGCCAATCTCCATCTGATCTATTCCCAATTGAATGTTAGGACAAGAGGGCATTGGCCCACCAGAAAAAACTTCTTTTTCTTGATACAATTTATCCTTATTCACTAAAAATAAAATAAAAAAGGTCTCCCAAACCAAAAATATTACCCTTATCTGCATCTATACATAGCTGAAAATTACAGGGAAAAAAGGGGATGGAGTGTTAATTTTTTTACAAATTTGGGAGCGAAGTATCATTCTCCAAAATAAAGTATAACGAGTCTAGTTTTCCTAAAAGAATGGGATGTCAGTATAATTTTTTTTTGTGTGACAAACATACTTAAAGATTTCATAACACCTCTCAATTTGCCTATCACCTCACAGTAGACCCACCACAATTTGTAATTTAATTGTTTTAATGATTTATGTGTGAGATGGTAGACAAATTATTAGGTGATATCGTGAAATTATTGTAAATTTTCATTGTGGCTCTAACTTTATTGAATTTGCAACTAATCTCGCAATTGATCGCGGGTGATGACTCCAAATGCAAGAAAACGGAAAGGTTCTTGTCGAACGCATGGATCATTTAGTTTTTATTACCTCTCTCTCTCTCTCTCAATTGCCCTAAAAAATATATTTTTTTTCCTTACATGAAAAAAAAAAAAAAAAAAACTTTTTATTACGTTAAAACTATGTCATTTTGTGTTTATGTGACAATTAATGGACACCTCAGCATGACTAATTGACAAAGGGTTGAAATCCAAACGATATATAATATTGGATGATAATCAAAATTTTGAAACTTTAAGAAACAAAATCAAAATTATTCCAAATCTTAAGAATATAAAATAGGTGTAAAATGCATTGTCTAAAATTTAATCAAATTAAATATTTTATATTTTATTAAATCATGGGATAAGCTCACACTTATCATCTCTCTTTTTTTTGGTCGATACAATTTGGTGTATCTTCACCCTCAGCCTCAAGCAAAGGCTTTTTTTTTTTATCTTCCCTCAAGCAAAGGCTACAAAACGCACATTTCAATAATTTTTGTCTGAAAATAAAAAGAAGAAGTCCAAAGAAGAGAAAAGGGGTGTGCTCGATAGGCCCCATGGCAAACTTTTCAACCTCTTTACATTTCATTTTTAACCCCCACACATATATATCTAACTCATCAAAAAAAAAAAAAAAACTCAGTCTTAGACGCAAAGACTGAGAGAGACAGAGAGACGAGCAACAAGGCACTTGCTTGATGGTTCTCATTGTTGTTGTTACTTGATAATTCATATTGATTGGGATAATTATTAATAATACTTTTTTAATAAGCAAAAATCATCCACTGTGCAATTTCTTGGTTTTTTCTGTTGCGACTAAAAATCCCAAATAAATCCAAATAAGAAAAATCTGGCAAACCTTGGAGGATTGAGGGCTCGCTTGTCGTTGAAGCAAGCTATCTCTGACTACAACGACGACGACGAGGAGTGCAGGCCTTGGCGTCGAAGGATTTTCATGGCGTTCACGTGGGGTTCCGCTCTCAGGATCACTCTTCTCGTCTTCCTTATTGCTGCAGTGGTTACCGCTTGCTTCACTCTCCCCGTCGAAAAGGTTCAATTTTTTCATCTGGGTCTCTCTTATTTCCTCTTTTTGATTGCTCATTTTGATTGCCAGTTTTGGGATTTTTTGTGGGTTTCCTGAGATGGGTTTCTTGTGTTTGAGTCAGATTCGGTTAATTGGTTGGTGGGTATTTTTGTTTAATTCTGTTCTTATCAAAATTTGTGAATTTTTTGAATTTTGGATTTTGGGTTGTGGGATAAGTTGGGGTTTCAGATCAATTTGAGGGAATTCATGGGTTTGATAGCAGTTTGTGGAAATGGTTTGAAATTTGATAAACAGAAAGAAGATAAAGAAAAAAGCCCCAATTTTATTGGGAGCATAATTCACTTTGAAGTTGGCATGTAATGCTGTTACTCAATTTGATTGTTTTAATTGCAAAAGATTGCAAAAGAGTTCATTTCCTATCATGAATAATCATAGGGAACTTTGGTATCCAGTCTGCCTACAGATAAAGATACCATCTTGGTCAAAAAACCCAATTCATATTCCTATGCTAGCTTAGTTCCTAAATTTATTATAATTTGGATTCCTGAAAAGGATAGCGTTTTTGGTATTATGTAACTATTTCCCCTCCTGCAATCTCAGTCTTGCATTTGATATCATATGTGACAATGTAGCATGTTACTGTGTGTTTTTCTACTCTATAGCATCAGTTCTTCTAGTTTGTTGGTTGCAATAAGAGGGTCCTGTTTTTTATAAGTAACAGTATTTTATTGAGAAAGTAGGTTACATTGTGTTCACGATGATAAACACGAAATAACCTAAAAGAACTACAAAGAATTATGCACTAAATTTAAGTGATTCATTGAGTTCTAAAATAGAGTTGCTATGTGTGGGTCCTGTTGTGGACATCTTCCTTGATAAACATTATACCCTGAACATTATTATGTGAAGATAAAATCATCCTCTTTCTGCAGATTCTGAAGGACTTCTTATTATGGGTTGAGCAGGATCTTGGACCTTGGGGTCCACTTGTGCTGTAAGTCAATTTATTTTTTTCAATGCTTAGTGATTTACTATTTTACTTTGCATAAATGGTAATCTTGATTTAACTCCTGTCCTTGGGAATAAGGCTCTTAACTATGATGTAAATGTGAATTACATTTTTATTGATAGTCATCGCTTTTGTGGGCATCCCTATTTTAGATGGCACATGCTAGAAGGGTTTTTTGCAGGGTTCATTTAATGACTGGCCTGGAGTATACTCTTTTTAACTTATGTTAACCTTTTAACTCTACATTTTTCCATAATCGGCAGGGCTGTTGCATACATTCCTCTGACAGTCTTGGCAGTTCCAGCATCAGTACTAACTGTAAGCATTATACGCAATTGAAGTGCTTTAGCAAACCCTATTTACCCATCTTGAAAGATAGTAGTTTATTGAAGCATTGTGATTTCTTTTGAATAAATTGCATATGCTAAAAAATAGAAATGATATCCACTAATGTTTCTCATATGAATTTCCATTAGCAGTCCTGTGTTATTTTCTGTGCATTTCTGACTTTTCTTATTCTGAAATGCATTACTTAAGATAATCCACCGCTTCCCCCCCCCCCCCCCCCCTCCAAAAAAAAATTGCAGCCTTATCTGATTCTCTCTTCATGTTTCAGCTTGGTGGTGGTTATCTTTTTGGGCTGCCTGTGGGCTTTGTGGCCGACTCTATTGGTGCTACTGTTGGTGCAGGGGCTGCATTCCTTCTCGGAAGAACAGTAAGTCTTTGACTGTTATGGTGGTGCATACTTGCCAGTATTTTAGTTCCTCTAAGTGGTAGATTGTGCATTCATACTGAGAGAGAGAGAGGCACCACATTTATTAAAATTGTATATATTGTTTGTTAATACTACAAGATCAAATGAAAGGATATTACCAAACTGTTTTGGCATTTTTTTTCCCTATAATGTTCAGATTTTTTCTCGTGGTTTTTTATTCCCTTTTTCAGCGGTGCAATTTATGTTGAATTTATTTATTTTTTTGATAAGTAATATTATGTTGAATTTATTTGTTTTTATATTTATGCATATGTGTTATATATGTTTATCTTGGATTCCTGCACAGATTGGGAGATCATTCGTTGTTTCCAAGTTGAAGGATTATCCAAAGTTCCGGTCTGTTGCGATTGCAATTCGCGGATCTGGATTTAAGGTTTGTAAAGATCATATTTCTCTTAAAACTGAGTTTTCTTCTTATATGCTATTCTTCCCACTGTTTGGATTATCCTATTGTTAGATCTTAATGTATTGTTTGGCAAACGGTGACAAACCTCAGAGTTCTGAGAGCTCACAAGAAGGTAAGTCAGCAGTGATGAATGTCACTGTAGATTAAAATTAATCAACTTAAGTCACAGAATATTAAGTGCAAGATAATAAGATTGGGTAGTTTAATTCTTAGGAGTACAATTCTGTAATAAAAGTCACAGAATATTTTACTTATCAAAAAAAAAAAAAAAAATCAAATTCTGATTGTTGAATTTATAAAATGATACATATAAACTACCCAGAAACTACTATCTTCACAGAAGCATGTGTGTAACATACTTATTTGTGTAGTTATATAGAACAATATTTTAGAGGGTGCTGACCTGTCATTTGAATGGGGCTTTACCAGTGTACACAGAACGGTGGTCCATATAATAGTTTAGAACATTCAATTTGTTTAGTCGATGCAAGGGGTAGTAGCGAGTGACAAATTTTAATCCAGTGATTCTTTTGATGTGATATATATGTCTTTTACAGTATTATAATGATTTAGTTGAGTTAGGGTGTGTGTATATGTGTATTTATAATGATTTTTGTTGAGTGGTGTCATTTTTTATTTTATAGGTGATTATAATTATTATTTTTTGATGAATTATTATAGGTGATTAAAATTATTTTGAAAATAAATTTATGATTCAGTATTAGAACCTTATACTATAAATGTTGAAGTGTTTGTGTATTTATAATGATTTTTGTTGAGTTGTTGATTGTTTTCTTGTACAATCAAGCCCTTTAAAGAGAAGTAACTTTTGTCTGAAGCATGTACACCAATTAACCTCATGCTTTTTTAATTTTTTATTATAAAAGGATGCCTCATCCTTACTGTAAGAAACGTTGGCTTAAAATAACTCATCTCTGGAGTTGCTACCTTGTTTTGCACTTTATTGTAAATGCTGTACTGTTGTGTTCTAAATCTTCTTTTCTCACTCTGCAGATTGTTTTCCTGCTTCGGCTTGTTCCCTTACTGCCATTTAACATGTTGAATTACCTCCTGTCTGTGACTCCTGTTCCACTAGGGGAATACTTGCTGGCTTCCTGGTTGGGAATGATGGTACCTTTTTAGCACTTGAACTAGTATTACACATTTTTCAGTGATTTTAGCCTGATGATATTTATATGTTAACCATGCTTTATGGATATATATTGGTGGTCAGGGGATAAATCTTTTGAGGGGCCAACATACAAACTTTGTAAAGTAAAACAGAATTTTTGTTGGTTAGAGAGGGGCATTGCCCCCTTTAACTCTGCTCCCCTTTTTTTTTGGCGTGTGTGCGCACATGTGAATATATTGAATGGAGCAAGCTTTGCCATCGAGCCAATGCCTTCTTCCCCATCGATTGTGCTCCTGGTCATATAACTGAATCATGCAACACTACTTTTAGGGTCTATTTGTTTGGAGAGAGAAGAGGGAGGAAAAGAGGGGGGAAGTGAAAAGTGGAGAGAAAACTAGAGTTTTCCACGGTTTGGTTGGGTAGAAAAGAGGGGAAAAACTGGTACCAAATTTTTTTCCGCCCAAATTGGGTAGAAAGTGGGAGAGAAAGTGTGTGAGGGGAGGGCTTGAAGTCAAAAGACTCTTTGCCCTCTCAGTTGAATGTTTTGTTTTTTGGTAACCGTGACTATACTTTTTTTCATTTTTTTTTAAACTGTGACTTTACTTTACTAAGAAAAACAAAAACAAAAACAAAAAACAAAACAATACGACTTTACTTATACTATGTAAGAGGGGCATAATAGTAAATTCATATAAACTACCTTGTCCATCCTCTCATTTTTCTTCTCAACCAAACAAAGGAAAGCACAAATCTTTTCTATCCTCCCACTTTTCTTTCCTCCTATACAAACAGACCCTTAATGCTGGTGTGCTGGGCATGCATGTCCACTATGGTACTGTAGTAAACAATGTAGTAGTAGTATGTATTCTTTGAACTTTAGATGTTAGCCTTGTAAGTTGCAGCTCTCTTTTCTTTATTTTAGGTTGTCCCATTGTATACGTATACTCAGGTTACACCCCCTTTTTCTCTTTAATGAAATAGTATTTTACTTATATGGCGGGCTAAGGTCCCTCCTCGTGTTGCTTTCTTCACTTGGGCTGCCTCTTTAGGGAGAATATTAACCGTGGACAATTTGAGATGACAAAAAATTATCTTGGTGAGTGGTATTGTATGTGTAAGGTGGATGGGGAATCCATGGATCACTTGGTTCTTCATTGTGCTATGGCTCGAGACTTGTGGGATATGGTTTTTAGCTTGTTTAGGATTCAATGGGCGATGCCTAGAAGGGTTGTTGATTTATTAGCTTGTTGGCAAGGCAGATTGGGTCGACATTAGAATTGCATTATTTGGAGGGCTATCCCTCATTGCGTGATGTGGTGCTTGTGGAGGGAAAGAAATGTTAGGAATTTTGAGGGATGTGAACGGAACATATTAGACCTGAAGCTTATTTTGTTCCGAACATTATTTGACTAGATGTCTGCCACTGGCTTATTTAGTTTTTCCAATTTTTTGGATTTCTTTGATTATTGTTTTGTTTGAACTTAATTATTTTTCATCAAGTACACGTCTAGTGTCCTTGATGCATTTTATTTTTTTTTTTTTTAATATCAATAAAACTTATTACTTATCAAATAAAAAAAAAGTATTTTACTTAGCAAAAAACAATGTAGTATACAATTATTAGGGCACAAAATGTCTGAGTCAAATGCTGTGATGGATGGATGGGGATGGTGTTTGGCATTAGGACAATCAAAGAGAGAGCTAAAGCTGCCTTGTTTGAGAGGTGGCTTAAATACATGCAATATGTCTATCAACTAAGTGATGCATATGCAAGCTTTCTTATGTCTCAAATAGGTATCACTTTCTTGTGCTTGGTATATGAAGAAATTGGGATAACATTTGTTAATTTGTTTTGTTTTTTGTATATGGTCATCAAGGACAACTAAGATTTTGTTATTGAATCTTAGTTTTTGGAAGGTCTGTACATTAAATAAAAAAGAAGTACTTGTCTAAGTTTAACAATTGAGACATGCATACATGGATGCGAGTGAGAGAGAGAGTTTGTATGTCCTGATATTGAAGTATATTATCCAGTTTAAATTGTTTTTTGATGTGTTCAATTTTGTTTTCTGTTACAGCCAATAACATTTGCATTAGTTTATGTTGGAACAACTCTCAAGGATCTTTCTGATGTGACACATGGATGGAGTGAGTTTTCAAAGACTCGTTGGGTAAGAAACTTGTCATCTTTTTTTCTATTTAGGCATGTTAAGTCTTTGTTATTTCAAATGCTCCAGCCCAGCACATGGCTGTTGAAATTAGAACTATGGCCCATCTGATGCCATACTGGCAACTTGCAGAAAGGTTCTTGGAGGGAATATTTTGCATGTCTTAATTAGGTTTAGGAGTAGGGAGAGTGTTGATCACATGTTGTTACATTGCTATTGGGCCAAAAGATGTGGTCTGTGGTGTTTGGTTTGTTTGGGTACATAGGGTCATGCCTCGCAGTGTGCTGGATCTTTTCACAGGCTGGCAGGTTAATGTAGGGCGGCATAGGTGTGCTGTGGTTTGGGGGGTTGTTCCTCATTGTGTGTTGTGGTGCCTTTGGTGGGCGCAAAACACGCATCACTTTGAGGATTGTGAGAGGACCATCCCGGAGCTAAAACTGTTGTTTTTTCAAACTTTGTATGAGTGGGTGGTTGGGTTTGGCATTTTTCCTATTCACTCCCTTGTGGAGTTGATTGATATTTGTTCTTTTTAAGGCTTTTTTTTTCCCTTGGTATACTTCTAGTATACTAGGGCTTCTCAATAATACTTTTACTTATATATATATATATATATATATATATATAAAAGGTTTAGGACATGATGATGTGTGCTTTCTCTTTTTTTGTTACCTATTCTGATGTATGTTCATTGTTTATACTATGGATGCAGGCATTTATCATATTGGGCCTTGCAGTATCTGGTAAGTTGCAATCATCAAAACACATGCATATGCACATGTCAGGGATACTTTTTTTATTGGGCACTTGTTAGTTGAAAATGTTGTTTACTTTCTTATTTACATCATGTCTATTGAAAAGCCCCACCTTTACACTGATCAAGGATCTTTAGTAATTCAGCACTGAATTAGATTTCTGATGAGATCTTGAAGTGTTTTGTATAGGGTATGATGTTTAAGGGTTTAGGTAATAAAAAGATGGGAAAATTGCATTTTTCCCTATTTAACTATTGGGTCTTCAATCCACCCTCTAATCAATTAAATTGAGCAATGTCCCCACTGATGTATTGGAAATATGTTAATAGCCCCCTACCGTCTAATTTTTAGTTAAATCAAAGCAAAAATAACAAAATCTATTTACAGTGCATTAATATGTAATGATAATTTTGAGCATTATGACTTGAAATTGACAAATATATAAAAAGATCTCATTACTTGTGCTTGGATTTAACAGAAAATTAGATAGTGGGGGGCTATATGCATATTTCCAATACATCAGTGGGTACATTGTTTGGTTTTTTACATTAGAGGGGGAATTGAGATGGACCCAATAGTTAAAGGGGGGAAAGTGCAATTTGCTCTAAAAAGATTGGACCTTGAATATATTTGATGTATGTTTGGTGTTAAAATAGAGAATGAGAAATAAGGAAAGATAAACACTAGCAGATCACTCCTAGGTTTTCCTAAGCAATCACGCTTTGCTAGGAGAAGGCAATTACACCCTTAAAGTTTAAAATAAGCTGTTGAAATTATATTTTAAATTCAATATCATTATGAATGTTATTGACTACAACAAAGAAAAAAGTACTTAAGGGCTTCTAACCCAAATAAGAAAAGGACTCAGAACACAAAATAAGACTCATGAACCTTTGGTACAGCCAAGGACAGCCCATTTCATAAAATCTTGAATTAACCAAATTGTCCTTATTCTACTAAAACTTAATTAAAACTCATCTAGCAGCAAATAAACAATAAAATAAGACTCAATTCAACTTAGACTATCTAATCAAGATTCCAAGAGAGCTCTCCATCATCTGAAACATCCTGATTTAATGCTTGAGCACTAGAACCAGCTTTCCCTCACCTCTTGTAAGTCCTTGTCAGTAGACGTAACAATTCCAAATAAAATCATTAACTTATTTTTTAGTAACTTTTTTTATAGTAAACTTATTTTCTAGTAACTATGGTACTTGAGTGAAGAGGGTTTCATGGGCTAGCATTATCCTTTCTTTTTTTCTTGACAAATAAATGAAGTGCAACTTTACTGGAATAATCTATGACCATTCTAAAGTTAAGTCACAAATGAACCTTCTTCTAGTTTTTTTTTTTTTTTGTTTTGTTTTGTTTTGGGTGGGGGAGGGGGTGTTAAGAGAAGTGTCGGTGTCAGTCAGTGTTGATGAATGCCTGAAACACGTCACACAACAAGGTCCACCATGAATGTGTAGTGGGGAACGCAGGCTGGTTGGCCTACATGTGCACATATCAGGCATTTACTAGCACTGATGAGCCCGCACATGTACCTGACAGGACTAACCCATATTAACTATGGAGCCTCCTATTGTCGTTAGTTTTTATTTTTTTCAAAGAAAAAACTTGAATTTGAATCTTCCCTTTGCTCAGTAATATTTTTTTTTGGGCTTGTCTGCAGTGGTTCTGATGATTTGTGTTACAAGAGTTGCCAAGGCTGCTTTGGAAAAAGCTTTAGCTGAAAATGAGGATATTGATGGCATTTTAACATCACCACACCTACCCATTGTAGCTGAACCACCTGTGGATCTCAACCAGCCTCTCATAATCAAGATAGACTCTTCTGAAGACAATCATGAAAAATGAAATAATCGTTCTATGTAAATTCTTCCCCTACCTTCTTTTAAAGGCCATCTCTGTTTTACTTATAAAAAAGAATAGAAAAAAAAGAAAAGAAAAAAAAAAGGTCATGTCTGTTTTAATATTTGCAGCATTTGGTGCTTATAAAAAAGAAAAAGAAAAAAAAAAGGCCATGTCTGTTTTAATATTTGCAGCATTTGGTGCTTTTGATCCGTGATCTGTACAGCCCCTTCTTTTAGCAATTTAGTTTCAACAGAAATGGCTGGTTTTAAAATTAAGAATGTACTATAATTCAAGTGTAGCTCATGTCTTAAAATGGAAAATAAAGGTTGTAGGAATCAATGAATTTATTGTTTTCAACTTTAAATTTAATTTGGCTTTGGCTTTGTTTTGATAATTCTCTCTCTCTCTCTCAAAGTACTTTATATCATTATCAAACCATGCATTTGTCAATAGCAGAACATATTTGTCTGGACAGTCCACTTGAAAGGAGCAGGTTCTGCATTTGGCCATTATTGGAAAGTACATCTATATCTGCACAATATGTTATTATTTCTTATAAATCTATAAACTGAGTAGAATTTCAGATTTCACATTAAAGATAAGAAATAAGATCAAGCAAACAATATGATATCTCGTGCTCAATCCGTGAGTCTTGACATGATTCGTTTTGGATTTTGAGTATTATCATATGATTTTGCGTGATATTAGTAATGATTGGATTGGACCATCAACAGTGGTAAACACATCAAAATTTAAATGGGTAGCAAGCTTCTGTTTCATATCACAACAGTATTCTGGATTATAATTGTGAACTTATATTTACCCATATAATATATTCAAGGGAATCTAGTAGCCAGTCACTTTGGTAGATTGTTTACTAAGTCATTGAATTACTTTTGCTGGTCAGTGGATTAGAAATTTCGTGCTGAATTCATGCCATTGTTGGATATGAGCTGATATGTAATGATGGTGGAGGAATGTGGACCAGACAGCCTGAAAATTTAACATTTGGTGGATTGTAAATTTTGTTGTTTCTGAAAAGTGTATTTTTTTTCCCCCTCATCTTTTGACAAACAATAGGAGTCAATGGAAAGATTTAGAGTAGCCATTGTTGAAAGCATTGAATGGTTAGGGATAACACAAAGCACCATTTGGTGGACAGTGTTTAGTTCAAGTTTTTTGTGTCACAAGACTTAAAACCACAAGGTTGCATCCTTGAGTCCAGATACCTGCTACTGTCACCAAAAATATGGTCATCATCCATCTGGTGGTCCTAATTATGAATGTGGTGACAGTGGCTCACCGACTAGATGACGGATGGTGCGGTCCAAATTTCAATCACTTAAATGCTGGAGCAAATTTTCTGGGGAGGAAAAGTCGTCTGTTTGAAACTTAGAATTGGAGTAAATTAAAAGTAACCCTAATGATGAAAGGTGAAGCAACATCATATTGCACCTCATCATGGACCTTTGAATTGCAAAGTAGATACTATTGGTTTCTGTTGCTTTTTCCTTTCCAAAGACACAAAGGAAAAGCCAATCTATGGCATTATTTCTATAAAAAAAAAAATCTGCTCCTACATGTTACTTTCCCACTGTCTACTTGTGTGCAATTTTGGGGGGTTTGGGACCCTACCAATTTCTTAGTGGAAGAGTTAACAATATTCCAAAGTTTCTAAGGTACATCTCCCATGTATCATATATATCTATCCTAATAAGATCAGAACCACAAACACATTGACTGCCTCCTAGATGGGCCACAGCCTAAAAATCTCAGCCATTGGCACATGAAGAATTGTACACACACTAAACTTTATGGGCGCAGACCTTATATATATATGCTACAATTAGTTCATGCAACACAAAAATGCATGTCGTTCCAAAGTTAAAGGTAGCCAGAAATTTCAAGCCCTTCTGTGGAAAAATGCCAGGATTCAGCATTTTTCCATTTGGTGGTTGCTTTGATGGATGCCGTGACCACACTCAAGCCTCAGGATTTGGCACAAGGATCTGGAATCTAAGCGACCGGCCTGTTGAATTGCAAATAAGGGTGGGATCAATATTGAAGAAGGTTCACACTTTGAAGCCAGGGTTTTCAAAGAGACTGAAAAGCAAGAGCATATACAAGGCTTATATGCCTGGTAAGAGTGGCATTAGTGGTGGGGGAATGAAGAGCTTGCTGTATTACTATGATGAGGCATGTCACCCTTATGTTTGGATAAATGACACTGGTGGTGATTCCTTAAGGATGGTCAAGCAACAGTATATTAGTCTTGAAGACCTGAGAGACTATTCTGAGATCAGAGTCTTTAGGGATCATCAGAGAGGCTGCATATCTGTTCGCAAGAAACCTAGGCCAGATGTGTGCTAAATATTCTCTCAAGTCTCAAAATGGCAAGTTTTGAGTGACGTGTTGGTAATGACAGTAGAGCTTGTTTTCTTTGTTCTTTTTTATTGTTATTGTTGTTGTTTTTTTTTCCTTTGGATCTTCTTTTGCTTCTTGTTTTATGAATGTATTTGAAGAACTCAGATGCTACAGTCATACTTCTGTATGTACCAAAGTATTCTATAGAATGAAATAGTACAGATGTTGGATCTGGTTTCCTTACCAATTCAGATTAGTCCCAAAATTGTAAAATGTTCCTGCTTACTCTTTTAGTGAATGGAGCTTGCAAAAGCAGCACTTGTAACAAGTTTATGTGAGACTGCATTTGGCTAAAACTAATGTTGACCAAATAATTGTATATGACTGGGGTCTTTCTGGCATGTAGAGAATGAAAATGTATACTACAATTTACTGCAAAAAAGTCGATTTTTAGGCCTGTAAACATGCATTTATCAGAATTTTTCTTCAACTTATAAGTATGTAGCTAATGTGGGTGTTCAAAATTCTAATCCTCGGGTGAGTATAGCCCCCCATCTCACATATACTAAGTAATTACGTGACGGAATCTTTGGGGGTGACCTCAAGTTATTGGCTAGGATTTTAGAACTCAGAAATTCCTAAATCACATGAGGCCTATAAACCAGTAGTTTAATGGAAGCTTTCAATGCACTGTGATTACCACTGAAATTCCAAGTTAGACACAATAGTTTGAACTTAAGAGGGAGTGCTTTGGGACTTTGTTTAATGGAGGTGAAAGTCAAAGAGAGTTCCGCCGGATGTGTACCTAAACAAGGATAATTACACTTTACCTATGTTGTCATTTGGGCCTAATTGGTTTGACAAATTGCATTTCACCTACATGAAGTTTTATTTCTTTAATAAAAATTAGTTCACAAGTTAAATCACATTCTTTGAAACATAAACACTCCACAAAGAAAAATGGCAACATTATAATATGAATATATTAAGCTATAAATAAAAAACAAATACAATTGAACCTCTGGCTCTGGTAGGTAAATACAATTTTTTAAACAAGTTCATAACTGGAATACCATCCAAACTACATGAGGTTAAAGGTTAAAGTATAATTAGCCCTAATAATTTTCATACATTATGAGCATGAGTGTTTAGGTGGGAAGAAAGTTACACAAAGGGCCATAATGGCAAATAATGGCATTTGGAATGATTTAGCGCATAAGATTGAAGGCAATCACTAATTAGGGCTGATAATGGTGCTGCTTAGCCATTCTTCATTTATATATTTTCCCACTTCATTTCTTTTTTCGTGTTTTAGATTAATTTTATGGCAAAACTCAATCCCTTAAGCCAACCATCTACACTGATTTGGAACATTTAAATTTGTACAAAATAAATGCCAGTGTATCCAAGGAAGCAAGAATTATCTCATGCAACAGTTGCATGGAACGTTTCTCTCATAATATGTGGATCCCATAAAAGCTGTCATATCAAATACTTTTTTATTTTTTCCCTTGGATCTTTTCAATGAACGCTATCAGGAAATAAACACACCCACTTTAACAGCGATGACTGTTTCCAGATCCGCTTGTGGCCATGAAGTGAAGTTATTGATTAATGGCGCCTGCCATCCATGTGAGTATATGAACCAAGAGTTCTAGTATGAAGCCAATATAATGTTGTTTCTTTCACCTAACAATGTAGGAGCCCAATGTTTGTTCACCACTTGTGAAATATGATAATCTCCATCCCCTTGTTTTTTCGGTAAAGTTTGGCATTGTCCTGTCCCCAATTTATTGTCTCCTTCCTCGCCTCCAATGGAATGGGACGAATTGGATCCTTGGATTTGCAGTTTTGCTTAAAAAAAATTAATTAAACTTTTAAATGAATTTTAAAATGTTCTTACAGATGTTATAATCTTTTCGTTTCACATTTTCATTATAATTAGTTACAAATGAATATAATTGTTTGTAATAGAATATATATATTATCCCAACCATTTTAAAGTAAGACATAACTAATGTACTTTATGTCATATGTATCTTTTATATATATGTATATATTTTGATTTGAAATTGGAAGCTCTTGACATGAACAATATTCTTTTTAGTTACGGGATAATTGGTTGAACAATGCATTGCCATAGTAAAGCTTCATCCTTCATAAAGATCAATCTCAATTACACCTATGTATTTTCCTCTCGATTCTCGACAAACACAATGTTTTTTTCCTTCACAAATTTTGGAAAGATGTTCGGTAAACAATAGAAGACCCTTGAATGGAGGGCACTTGCCATCTCATCAAGGTGTGATCTTTTCATCTCGACAAATCCAAAAAAATAAGTTAGTTAAAAACCTTTTACAGTAGTTTTCTTGAGATCCATAAATTTTGGTGGGATATCTAACAACCAACAAGCATATCCACAAAAACAAAAAAGATTCTATTTTTTAAAAACTAAATAATAATTGTCTTACACCATCTTATTTCACACAATTTTATGATATATATCCATAATTATAAATAATTCTCATCATGGACATTCCATGATTCCACAATTAGAGCACGTTTGGTACACTGTAATAGGTCCTGTAATGTAATAGCTATTTCTAAGAAATAACTATTCGGTTGTTTGGTTACGCTTTCATTACAGGGAATAGCTATTCCTTAGGAATGCTTATTATTCAAAATGAGGAATAGTTATTCCTTACAAAAATAGACGTAATAGCTATTCCTTAGATCATGTAATAGCTCAAAAAAAATTAAAAAATTCGAAAAACCATAATTAACTACAACTTTTTTTTTAATTCTCTCTCTCTCTCTCTCTATATATATATATATAGATAGAGAGAGCAAATTTTTTATTGTTATAATATATATATATATATAATATTCAAAATCCAAGTCTCCAAAATGTTTTAAAATTATTAATACTCGTATAATAAGTAATACTCGTATATTAATCATATTGTAGTAAATTATAGAATACATATTCAGGATTCTATTCATGTGTTGTCACCAAACAGATGAATGGTAATAGTTATTGCATTATAGCTTTTTTTATTCCTTGTAATACTGATTCTTATTACAGTGTAATAACCATTATAACGTACCAAACGTACCCTTAGAGTTTTCAACGTTATTTTATTTAAAATTTTATCTATACTATAATGTAAAATCGAAACTTTTTTTACTTTTGGTTGACCTTATAATATTATGCCACATAAGCTTTTGAAATTTCACAATTTTACACTTCATTATTTTAATATATATTTTCTAATTGAATATAAATTTTATTCTATAATTAAACCTTCTATTAGAATCTTGACACATCATATTTTTCTTTAATATAAAAAATATATTATTCCATATATACAACACAATCATAATAAATGTCTAATACTAAAATATATTCCATATATAGACACAATATAAATATCTTTTAATAATAATCATAATTATCAATTTTTATCAAAAGTTCCTTTTTTTTTTTCTTATGTATTTCATTTAATTTTTGTTGCTGGTAATGGAGAAAGTGGATGGATTTGTTATAATGAAACCACGTGAGCTTGAAATGAGTAATGAAAATTATTTAGATTTGATCATTTAATCATGTGTCTATGTATTTATTTGTCCTTCTTCTTATTTTAAGTATCATTTATTTTATTTTTGGATGGAAACATGATCCATATGGTAAATATAAACATGAATCGTGTCTTATAAAAATTGGATTATATTCAAATTATGCCAAAAAAAATTACATTATATTAAATTTTAATTATCTTGTGATAAATATACTTTCTTAGTTATTTTTTTAACTAAAAAGTAAGATGTATCCTAAATCTGATCCGTAGAATCTCTTTTATTGATCTTGCTTACAACATTTCGAACTAAAAAAAAGAAAAAAAAATTACATATTCAACAAAAAGAAGTAAAAAGAATCAAAATTAATTTAAATTTTATTTTTAATTATTTTTTTTGTATATCGTATAGGTTTGCGACTAGTCTATACTATAATGTAAAACCGAAGCTTTTTGACTTTTGGTTGACCTCATTATGTTGCGCTACATAAGCTTTTGAAATCTCACAATTTTACACCTCATTATTTTAATATATATTTTCTAATTGAATTTAAATTTTATTCTATTATTAAACATTCCATTAGAATTTTGACACATCATATTTTCTTTAATATAAGAATATATTATTCCATATATAAAACACAATCATAATTAATGTCTAATACTAACATATATTCCATATATAAACACAATATAAATATCTTTTAATAATAATCATAATTATCAATTTTCATCAAGATTTTTAGAGTTTTTTTTTTTTTTCTTATGTATTTCATTTAATATTGATGCTGGAAATGAAGAAAGATGGATGGATTTATTATAATGAAACCATGTGAGCTTGAAATGAGTTATGAAAATTATTTAGGTTTGATTATATAATCATATGCCCATGTATTTATTTGTCCTTCTTCTTATTTTAAGTATCATTTATTTTATTTTTGGATGGAAACATGATCCATATGGTAAATATTTTTTTTTGAAATATGATAGAAATTCTAATCTAAACTCACACACACGTATATTTTGAAAATCCCGGGGATCGAACCCACACCCTCATAGAGGGGAGCTTTTTTGGGGAGGGGATTACCACTGGGCCGAATACCCAAGTGGCCAAAAGAAAATTAATCTAAACATGATCCATATGGTAAATATAAATATGAATCGTGTTTTAAGAAAATTAGACTATATTCAACTTATACCAAAAGAAAAATTACATTATATTAAATTCTAATTATCTTATGGTAAATACTTTCTTAGTTATTTTTTTAAACCAAAAAGTAAGATCTATCCTAAATCCGATTCGAAAAATCTATTTATCGACCTTGCCTACAACATTTTGAACAACAAAAAAGAAAAGAAAAAAAATAGCATATTCAACAAAAAAAGTAAAAGGAATCAAAATTAATTTAAATTTTATTTTCAATAATTTTTCTGTGCGTCGCACAGGTTTGCGACTAGTATAAATATATAATGAAAGACTCTTAGAAGAATACTCACATAACGTGTCAAGAAGAGAAGTGAGGAAGAAATAGTAACGAAGAAGTGGTCCATTTAGTTGTTCGTGTCATTGTGTCTCGTCCACTGTTTCTTTCAACTGCCACTTTTCTTCCTTAAAACAATTCCACGCAAAGAACACGTCAATCCATACGCAACAACACAAACTCTTTCTCTTCTTTACTTTCCCTTCCATTCCCAAATCCCAAATTCCCAAATTCCCAATCTTTCTTTCTTTCTTTCAAAAATCTAAATGGGAGCTTCATTTAGTAGCACCAATAGAAGAAGAAACAACAACCCCTATCTCCAACACCCACCGCATCCTCCATACCTCTCTTCTTCTTCTTCATCCTCTTCTTACTATTACTCCTCAGAACAACCACCACCACCACCACAACAACAACCACCACCACCACCTCCACCTCCACCTCCACCACCACCACCACAACCACATAACTATGCTTCCCCTTATCCTCCACCCCACCATCCTTATCCTGCGCACCCTCCTCCTCCTCAAAACTACTACTCTTGTGGTGGTGGTGGTGGTGGTGGCTACTATCCTTGCAATTATGCCAATCCAAATCCAATCACCATGACCACTGCTCGCTTCAACTACCAGCCACACCCTTACTATGCCAACAACAACAACTACCAGCCTAATGGGTGGCCCACACCTCGGCCTCCAGCGGTGGAGCCACCGCGTTATGTGGACCACCACAATGCCAAGAAGGTCAGGAACGATGTCAATGTGCATAAGGACACGTTGAGGCTTGTGGTCGATGAGCACAACCCGGATCAAGTCTTGGTCTCTTTCGTTTTCGATGCTTTGTATGATGGGAGGTAAGGGAATTCCCTTTTTTTTGTGTGTGTGTGTTTTTTAGTTGTGTGAATGGTTGAATTTCGATTTTTTATGCGTTTGTTGAGATGGGTTTTGACTGTGATGTTAGATTAGTGACTGTTGACTTTGTTTGGTTGCTGAAAGATTGTGGGAATAGAAAATGGAAGTGAAATTTTGAATCTTTGAAGTGTTATTGCTTAGGAGTTCTGAGTTATTAAGATTAGTTGAACTAGTTGGGATAGCGAGTTCAAGATTTCCATTTTCCAGAAAGTGAAGCAATAGTGCAGATCAAAACTGTAAAATTTTGCCTTTGTTCAAAAAGATCTTTTCTTTGCCTTCATAACAGGATGGATGATTTGTGTTTTAAATAAGAGAGAAAAATAAAATTAACATGACAATTGGGGGATCATGAGGAAGCCTTCTTGCAAGCTATGCTGTACCAAATACTGGTATATGATAAGAACTGGGTCTTATGCCTTCTTTTAGCTTTTTCTAGTTTTCTTGGTTCTATGGGTTATCGTTTTGTATACTTGTTTGTGATCTAATGAAATTTTACTTATCAAAAAATAAGAAGGGGGGTTGGGGGGCTTGTGTTTGTATACTATATATTACAAGAGTCTCTTGCTTGGTCTGCCTAACAGAGGGAACTGGAAGGCTAAGTTGCATGGATATGGACGGGTACAGGAATACAATATTTCTTAAAAAACATATGTGGGCCACAATGGATATCAGGTATCGGATACTGGTACGTGGGCCAAAATGGAGTGTCTGTGCATCCTAGCTGGAAGGTTTTAGAATGAGTGGACATGACAAAGCCATTGGCTGGCTATGAAACTTCTAATTCCTCCCCGTAGCTTGTTTCCAGTCAGAGACTAAAGCTTGCATTATCAAGTAGGGTTAAGTATTAGGTGACCCACTTCCTAGTTCTTAAGAGTTGATTACAAGCAATAGGTTTCAAGTTGAACTATATACGGGGTTCACAGTATGGATGGCAATGGGGTGGGGCGGGGTCAGATCATGGGTGCCCCGCCCCATACCCACACCGGGGTAGGTCGGGGTAACCTGCCCCGCACCTATTAAAAATGTACAATAATTTAAAGATTGATATTTAATAACACAGACAAATCTTTACCAAGCAATAATACTCAATAATATGAAACAAATCTTTAACATTAATACAAATAAAAAAATTTCACACCAAATTATTTAACTAGACAATAATTCAAAGTCTTAATGTACCAACATAATAACAAAAACCAAAGTTGTTACCAAGCAATAATACTCAGTAATAAAAACCAAATATTTAACATCTAATTTGTGTAACAAAACAATAATGCAAAGTCCTAATGCATCCTTCATTCTATTAAAATAAAGTAAAAATACAAAGTTACTAATGGTCGTAATGGTAATTTTGTAAGAATAGAAAATATAATGGCATTTTAGTAAATATATTCAGGATGGGGCGGGGCGAATCCATCCCTAGTCTACCCTGATGGTTGGGGCAAAGATTTTTCCCCATCGCTATCACGTCCTTTAGGGCGGGTAAAACCCACGTGGGGCAGATCGGGGTGAAATTGCCATCCCTAGTTCACAGTGAGGGAAGTCGAATTAAAATTGGGTTGAAGAGGGTTGTAATTGAGTAATGCTCCTCACACCAGCATGGAATGGTTCATTTTTGTCTTTTTGAGCATCTAGGAATATGACAAGCTAGTTTCAAGTAAGAGAACTTTGGGATGTGTGTTACCGTATCAAATGACTACTATCCAGCAAAATCCATTTAGCTGTTGCTTGCTACTATATATTTGCTACAGTAAAATGCATGCCGTTTAAATAATCTAGTGTGAGACATGAAGTGATTAAACTTTATCAGACTCTGGTACAAAATTGCTACTCGTTGATGAATATTGGCCGACCAATTTTTTTACTAGAGGTGGTATGTAGTAGCACTTTTTTTAAGTGTTTAAATCACAATTACATCATACATCAAAAGCGCTATTTGATCACGAAGTCCTGTTTCAGTTTTGAGATTATTATAACATTAGATCAAGGTTATTGCTCTGATCATACTAGAAGTTTTATTTTTTATTTAGATATGTAAATCAAACGCCAGCTGAATTTGCATGTATTCTTTAGGTGAGCCCTTTGTACACATCCTGTATACTTGAGGTCTCTCCTTTTCTCTTTCAAATAAAGTTTCATTACTACTTGTCCAAAAAAATTGTAAATCAAATGCCTTATAATTGTCTAGTGTGATAATGTAAACCAGATGCACTACAGGGTGAAAAGTTTCAGTTTTGAGATTATTATAACACTAGATCAAGATTATTGCTCTGATCATACTAGAAGTTTTATTTTTTATTTAGATATGTAAATCAAACGCCAGCTGAATTTGCATGTATTCTTTAGGTGAGCCCTTTGTACACATCCTGTATACTTGAGGTCTCTCCTTTTCTCTTTCAAATAAAGTTTCATTACTACTTGTCCAAAAAAATGTAAATCAAATGCCTTATAATTGTCTAGTGTGATAATGTAAATCAGATGCACTACAGGGTGAAAAGTGTCTGCTAAATAGTGAACTTTTGGGGGTGCTATTTGAATGTGTGACTTAAATAAGAAGAGGATTGTGATTTTGGTGTAATGATAAAGATGGCTTAATATGAAAGTGCATCCATTAAAACTATACTTGGATTTATTGTATATTTGTTAATTTGGGACTTTGAGTTATTGGAAGCAGCAATATCATTTTCATAAGCTTGTTGGAGAACACAAAGATTTTTTATTTACATTAATCATGACTTATCCGCTGAGCGTACCAGTTAAACACATATGAGATAATGTCTAGTGTTAGTTTTGTTGGTGGAATGGACTCGAACATATTAATGCATAGATTTTATGTATCAAGCTAGGTCAAACAAAGTATAGCACAAGAAATAAAGGGACTTATTGGAGGAGGTCTCAATTTATTCTCAAAAAAAAAAGAGTATGTATCGAATAAAATATATACTTCAACTTTCGGAGTGTGCTCTTATCTATTAATAGGTTTTTGGTTCACACGACCTAGCGTTGCGAATACTTGTTATTTTTTTAAAATTAAAAAGAAAAGAAAACTATACAAAGAAGGTGTTTGCCTAGCTATTTTCAGAAAACAGTCTTTTTGAAAACTATAACTCAAAAAATACTGTGAAGAACAGTTTTAGGAAACAACAAAAAGGTGTTTTTGCTGTATCTTTGATTGTTTTTTTGGCCCCTCAAAGGAAAAGTGTATCTTTAATTTATAACTGAGAATGAAAATCACTTGTATTAGTCCAAGGCAGTACTAGTGGCGTTAATTGTTTTTTTGGTCCCACAAAGGAGAAGTCTATCCTTAATTTTACTCATAATTGCATTGTCATTTGTCATCTTAGAAACTTTCAGATGGATGGTCCATCTTCATATGCAAATCCAGTGTTTTGTGTATTAGTCTATGCTTTAATTTTGCAATTTTACTCAATATTATTTCCAAGCAGTGAACAAGTGTCATGAGACGAGCGAGGGCTAGAGTTTGGAATTGGTGGCCGTTTGAAGTCTAATGGTCGTTGAGGTTTTCAAGCTGAAAATGGTTGGAGGCTTGAGAAATGGTTGGTTTGTGGAGATGGAATGATATGTGTTTGACAAAATGTGTGAGGGAGGTTATGGAATGGGTCTTATGCAATGCATGAGACCTAAGAAGGGTAAGTTTTTAGTAGTTTGGGGATTGGGGCATGTGTGGTCAGGGTTTTGCCACATGGGCGTAGTGATATCATGTATAGAAAAATATAACCGAAAATAAAATCACTTCCCAAACTTTTCTAAAAACAGTTTTTGAGTCATATCTTTCCAAATGTATTTTAATATTGAAAACAACAGAAAACTGTTTTTCTCGAAAACAACATAAAACAGTTTTTTGAGAATACTTTCAGAAAACTGTATCTAGCCCAAACTTTTTAAAATGAGCCTGACATAGACCAAAATTAGAAACCATATTTTCCTGGTTACTTTCCTCCAGTCTAGACCAGTCTTAGTGAAACCCCCACACACTAGACCAGTTAAACAACAAGCTAATAAATGACGCAAGCAACTGATTGCTTGAGCTTTCCACATGACAATTTCAAGTACCAAAATATGAGAAATTCAATTCTATAAAAATCACTTGGAATCGAAAGCAATGAGTTTTCAAATTGTGTAATAACACAATCACAACTATTTATAGATGTAAACTGCATTTATCTAATTGGTTGATTATTTAAGTGCAATATCCATAAGTAAGATATCCTTAATTTTGGAAAAGAGTTGCAAACACTATGGAATATTGTTGTTGTATATGCAATTTCTTTCTGATTCGTTTTTCTGATTGACAGCATCACTATTTTCTACTTTGCCAAAGAAGAGCCAAACTGTACATTTGTTCCATTCATTCCAGAAGCCTTTATGCCTGTGAAAATCCCCTTTCGGAAAGGAGCTGGCCAGAAATTTTGTCAGCCTTCAGGAACAGGCATGGACTTAGGCTTTTTTGAGCTGGATGATCTCTCAAAATCATCACCTGGAGAAGATGTATTTCCTCTTGTAATATCTGCTGAAACATCCATGCCACCTCACTCAACAGATGAGCATCTTGGTGAGCCTGTGCCCAACACAAACCCTCATATGCAGATTACTCAAGCTGTTCTAGAGAAGAACAATGATGAAACTTTCCGAGTGAGAGTTGTTAGGCAAATACTATGGATTGATGGAAATCGCTATGAGCTCCGTGAGATATACGGAATAGGAAGCTCGGTAGCAGAAGGCTTTGATGACAATGACCCAGGGAAGGAGTGCGTGATATGCATGACTGAACCTAAGGATACGGCTGTATTACCCTGCCGACATATGGTGAGAGTTCATCTGTATTTTCTCCTTCATATTAAAAGCTAATAGTCAGTGGTTAAAGAGAAACTGTACACTGGTACTTTTGCATCCATACTGGATTATGAGATAGGATGCTAAGAATGATGATCTGGAAGCCTCAAGCTTGTCGAGCTTTAGCACAACGGATGTGGACAATTTAATTCCAAGCCCATAAGCCTGAGTCATCTGATCACCTGTCTACCCTTGATTGGATCCCATGGGGGATTGCCACAAACCATCCAAACTCATGTTGGTTCTGATTTGTCAAGTTGATTCGACAATCCTGATTTAATTCCAAGCACATGAAAAGAGTGAGAACATTAGATGGTCGGGTCATTCATGTGATACCATGACTCTGGTTGTTTCCTTCATTTCCATCTTTCTGTTTGAACTGTTTCAAAGTTGTACATCTAGCTCTTCTAGTATATGAGAACACACAACACACACACACACACACACACGGCCATCAGTGGAAAACTTTTCACAAGCATGGGTGAAAACATCAAAAATTAAATACCAACATTGCATGCTATTTATGGTAATATCCTAATGATATCTTCCCTGAGGGTGAAAAATTAATTTCTTGCACCATATCTGAGTTTGTAGGAACAGTTGTGATTGCTTAATTTGCTGCAAGCTGGTGTACAGTTTTCTCTCTTTTCATTTACTTTTCACATTTGAAACCTCAGTTGCTCTGTTCTCAAGTTATATATATGGTATTTTTCAGTGTATGTGCAGCGAGTGTGCAAAAGCGTTGAGGCTTCAATCAAATAAATGCCCCATATGCCGTCATCCTATCGAGGAACTTATAGAGATCAAGATAAATAGTGGTGATCAGTGAGAGATTCTTTTCTTCTTGCCAAATTTGGATTGCATGGTACGACTGTCAACTTTTTGTTTGTCTGTGTCGTCACCTGTTTCATACCTCTCTATATATTCTTTTTCTTTGTATATTGTCAAAATAGTATCAGAATTTAATTTTTGTTTGATTTTTGTATTAACGTGCAGTGCATTTGTTTGTGAATCTGTAAGCTTTTAACAGTCTTGGCAACAGCCATTTCTCTAGTTCTTGCCAGATTTTTTTTCCTTGAAAAAAAAGAAGGGATAATAAAGGCTGTGGTTATGAACTGCATGGTCTATTGAATAGAGTTTGTATTACCTGGACTTGGAGCAACCTTTTTTATTTATATTTTTTTTATTATAGGGAAAATTACATTTTGAATCCTATAGTTTAGGCAGTGTAACAAAACCAATAACAAATTAAATCCTGAAGGTTCAAAAAGTATCAAATTAAACCTCAGCCCATTGAAGTGGAATGACATTGTGTTTGGGGTTTAATTTGTTACTTTTGAAACTATAGGGTTTAAATTGTAATTTTCCCTAGATTACAATATATCTCACTAGGTGGTGGAATACATGTAAGCCCCCCCCCCCCCTCCTTTAAAAAAAAAATTGCACACACATTATTGTATCTAAAGTTTCCAAGGTCTATATGATATCTTTATGAATTGATAAATTTCCTTGTACTTTATATCCTTTACCCTTTTTGAAAAGGAAAATAAATCTCAGCCCTGCCCCTTCCTTGATTGAAATTTTAGTTATTGGTATATCTGTGAAGTAGTTAGTGACTTGGAGAATCGAAAAGCAAGAAAGTACAATGCCTTAAGGCTACTAGACTGGATGAAAATTCCAGGTCTTGGGGTGAGTACTGTTTTCCTCTTGGCTAACAGCCAAAAAGAGAGGCTGACGGGGAATATTTGCCATAGAAGTTAGGAATAAGTGGGACAAACTACGAATCTCATAGGGCCTTGAAAGGAACCTTTGAACAGATGAAAACACAATAGTCGTGCACTAACATTAATCACTCATTGTAATCTTATTGAGCATCTTTTCACGTATGGCCTTTGATCTTTTTCACTTGCCAGCTGGGGTCACAGAAATGGTTTCCCATAAAACAATAATAGTTACATATAATCTGTGTTTCGTGTTAAAATTGTGTCATTTCATCCTGTACACTGGGAATATTTTGGTTATTTTTAGTAGTTGTTACCTTGTATTTAATCTCTGTTCAGTGTTAGAGGATTTGGGAAACCTCTCATTGCATCACACTACTGGTTGGGCAGTAAGAGACTAAATGGTTCCACACCAACCCCGTGAAATTTTTTAACTTGACCTGCTTAATTTGTTGTGCCTATATAATGTTTTAACTTCTTTGAAACATAAAAAAGAGGTGTTGATTTGTTTTTTTATTTTTCTAATTACATCCCTCTAGAACTATCTTAGTGGTGTTAATCTTAGCTTTACTCCCACATATTTGTTTCCTTACATTTTAGGCAAAGGTTTATCACAGTGCATGATGTTTGCACTTGTATTAGCATTGAGTTTCTTATTTCATCACCCAATTCTATTTGTAAGATTGCACAGCCTATACTCCTAGACTACGGTGTATAAGACTCTTTGATGCTCTGTCTGTAGAGGCTTTGAGAATGGTATATTCACTGCGCTGTTGAAATTAATATTTCTCATCAAAGTTAAATAATAAGATCAAGCAAACAATAGGATAGCTCATGCTTAATCAGTGAGGCTTGACATGATTCTTGTTGGAATAATATTTTGATCCCCCTCCCCCCTCCTAGCAAAAAACGAATGCAGACATTATTGTATGATGTGTAAAATTTTCAAGGTCTATATCATATATTTTCAGAGTGTCAAATTTCCTTCTAATTTATATATTTTTTACCCTTTCTAAAAAAAAAAAAAAAAAAAAAAATCTTAGCATTGCCCTTCTTGATTGACATTATGTTTATTCATATATCTGTGAAATAGTGAAGTGATTTGGAGAGTCAAAAAGCAATAAAGTACAATGCTTTGTGGTGACTAGATTGGATGTGAACATTCTAGGTCTTGGGTGAGTACCTTTTTTTCCTCTTGTCTAACAGCCAAAAAGAGAGGCTGATAGGGAATATTTGCCATAGAAGTTAAGAATAAGTGGGACAAACTAAGAATCCCAGATGCCTTGAAAGGAGCCTTTGAACATATGAAGACACAAAAGTTGTTGAATAACACTAATCATTCATTTTATCTTATTGAACATCTTTTTTTATATGGCCTCTCTGGTCTTTTTTGCTTTGCCAGCTGGGATTGCAGAAATGGTTTCGCTTAGAAAACTAATAGTTTCATATCTGCATTTCTTGCTAAAATTGGCATTTTCATCCTGTACAACTGGAAATATTCTGGTTGCTTTTAGTATTTGTTACACCTTGTATTCAGTCTCTATTGGATGATCTGGGAAACACCTCATTGCGACACAGCACTGATTGATGGGTAAAGGCTCTATATGGTTCCATGCCAACCCACACTACTATTTCAACAGGGACAAATTTCTGATTGAAAGTTTTGAACTTGATTGCTTTATCTTTTGTGCCTATGTAATGTTCACTTCTTTGAAACATAAACATAAACAGTGAATTGTTGATTGTAAATTACATTCCTCCAGGACTACCTGCGTGGTGTTAATCTAAGCATTAGCCATTAACCGCGAGATTTTATCTTTAATTTTTCCCACATCTTTGTCATCTTACACTTTATTCAAAGGTTTATCTCAGTGCCTGCTACTTGCACTTGTACTAGCATTGAGTATCTTATATCATCATCCAATTCTGTTTGTAACATCACACCCATCCTATACTCCTAGACTAGTGTGTGTGTGGAGGGTTGGCCTAAATTATCGACTTTCATTTGCCTCTGTGTTCTTTGGGGTTTCGATTCCTTCATTTATGAATTTGAACACTCTAAATTGACGTGGTTGCTGGATGTCTACACGAAAGCATTATTTCTAAGTTACACTCCAAATTGAGTAGCTTGAACTTTTGACTGGTATAAAGTTTGTGCTTGAAGAATTCGTCCATACATACTGATTTTGGATTCATTCTTGAGTTGCATCTGGTTTTGAAGCTTTAAGGACAGCATTCTGATATATGGTGTCGTGTCACCAAATCATAAGTGTTTTCTTTCTTTGGTAGTCAAAACTTGTCAAAATATATACCTTCATTACTGTTTTTTCAGACACACTATAATAGTAAAATCTAGAGCTATAACAAGGATAAATTGCAGAGACCATGTGAGACTGTAGCCATGTGAGTAAGGTCTTAATAAATGGCCTCAACTAAATCTTCTATTATTGATCACTATCTGAGGACCATGTGGTGTTCATGTGACATCTTCAACGTAAATGGCAATGGCTTGCATAGCTTGCTCAAGTCATTCCCTAAAGAACCTTAAGAGACAAAAGAGAGGTAAAATCAAGTACTAAATATGGCTTGGCCTTCTCAAGTCATACAAATTTTATCCTGACCTATTCACTAAGCCAAGTTCCATGCTAGTGTAACCGTCACTATCATAGCAAACCTACGTTACCATGAAAAATGTGTGTACTTTACTAGTTACACTTGCAGCTAAATAATTCTAAGTCATGAATTTTAATCAATTGCCCAAAGCAGAATGAAAAGCTTAGTAAGATAATATTACCAACATAGGTGTTGGATTTACAGATTGCAAAGCAAATCAATAGAAACTAGGCTTGGTCTTAAACCTAATCTAGTGGGCTACAACTCTGAACCTATAGATGTATTGGAGCCATATTGACCTTTTGTTGAAATCTGGGCAGAAAAGCCATTTTGTTTAGGCCCTTTGTCACCATTCAAAATGCCTTTTTACAGGTAGACCAAGTTCAAATGGGATAAAAGAAAAAACTAAAGGGAAAAAGCACAAGGGTTTCATCACAGTTTAGGCTTTTAAGAAGGGAAGTCCATAATATGCTTACAAAAGGAGAGTCCCAAGTGTAAAGAATAAGCCCCTATAGAAACGTGATTCATTTGCATTGGCTGGGTTTGGTCTGTAGCTTTCTTCACCTAATTGCTCGCCTTATAGGATGTCTACTCTACTCTTTCGAAATGCCCCATTCCAAAACTAGTAGTACATGTACATATCCACTCACAAAACAACTAGTTTGCTACGGTCATCATGTTCCATGGACCGCTTGGACTAAAAGACCAAATATCTTTTGGTAGTTTATACTTTATAGAGCGCCGAATCTTTCTCCCATTTTATCAGTTTTTTCCCAAATAGCAATGAGTCTGAGCAAAATTACTTACCAAAAGAACATCTTTAGCAAAACTGCCAACTCTTCAGTTGAACCAAATGGGCTACTCTACCCTTTTAAAAACAAGTTTAGTATAATTTGATAGCAAATGAACCTAGAACTTTCAAGTTTCAAATTTTCAATTCTTTAAATTGAATTGATTCTATGATTGTTTGGAATCCCATTAGGAGGGCAAAAAACACATTTTGAAAATGCAAAACCCAAATTTGTGTTTGATAATAAGAAAAAATTATGGTTTGTAAAAAATTTTGCCTACAAAAATCACGTTTTGAGAATGAAGCTCAAAACTTCATTTCCAAAATGTGCTTTTGACGAAAAACATAATAAGAAAATGGGTTCCCAAACAAACTCTAAAAGGAACTATCAAAACTTTCTACTTGACCTTTTAACCCAAAGAATTTGGGTTTAGAGGGATGTTTTGTTAAAGGCACAATTTTTTCCCCCTTAGAGACCTCTAAAACGGGAAGCTATTCATATTCATCACAATAATATTTACATATCATTAGTTTAAGTATGTCTTTGGGTGTCTGACATCTCACAAAAGATAAGGTGTAACAAAATCTAGATGCTCAACACATATATGATATTGTTCTCGCTATCCGTCTCCCTTCTACGTTAGTTGGTCTGTACAAAAGTTTGATTCCCGATAAATGTATTTTACATTACTTATCATTCTTTAGCGAGCAGGTTCTTGGAGACAAGTACAGATTTCCATAGTAGGGTTGTTAGCTCATCATGTAAATACTGATAAACAGAGAAAAAAAATGCATCTCAACAATAATTCCCCTATAACCCATGTTCCATATAAGTTCCAATCTTGTTCTTGTTGTCCAAAGGTCAGTGCTGATTCTATGACCTATCTTAAGAGAGAAACCTCCCAACCAGTTCCTTAGATGGTTCAGGGATCCACCCCCGGCAGGCCAGGGTAGCCTTCGAAGATGCCACAGTTAAAGAACAGTGTACTTGGTTAGCTTTTAATAAGTGCTAATGCCCTCTCATGTCCTTTATTCCAACAAGGACAACCCCGACCAAATTAATATTATAGTTCAAGATTATATGCTAGATATATATGAGAATGTTTGAACGAATCTAAACTTGTAACTTAGTAATTGTAGGGATAATTGACCCATCTAAGTATTAGTTCTTCACATTCGTCAATTAAATTTATAAGTGAAGTTCATTATACGATTAAGAATCCAAATCATCACGGATAGTTACTACTAACTTCTATCTATTGGCATTAGAGAGAGACATACCATCTCACTGATAACAGTTTGTGGAATGTGCGTAAAGGGGGTTCATCCTCCCACTCCCACCTCCTCCAAAAGAGCATGCTCAAATTTGAGTCTAACTACTCAAATTTTGTCAGTGCAGGTTGTTCAACATTTCCAATACTTTTGGTCTAGGAAACAAATTCAGTGCTCTAGATAGAAGGCAGTTAATCTTTAGACACATTTATAATTGTCATTACTTTGTTCTAAGAAGTATATTCACTGTTAGATTTATACTAAACAAACATCTGTCATTAATTATCTAAAAGTTGTTCCGAGGTTTCTGTTGAGTTTGATTGTATAACAAAGTTTTGGATTTAAAAAGGTTTTTTTGTGTGCACCGACTGTTTATAAGAACTAACAAATATGACTTAGTTTCCTTTGTTACCAAGGAATTGCATTCACAACAAAGTTCATATTATTCATCAAAAAAAAAAAAAAAAAAAAAGGAATTGCATTCCCAACAAAAATCAGCATGAGGATGAAAAGGGTGGGAGTGGGACAACAAGATTTTTGCAATCTGAATCTCAAATTAATTCATGAGGGGTATAATGGTGATTTGCATACCAAAAAGTCAAAAACAACCCAGTAAATGACTGAATTACAAGCTACCTAAAGGGCCCCAATAAATGGTAGTATTTATTGTACCATCTAAATTGGGGAGAGAAAATCTGACACAGTTCATTCACATCTGCTGATAGTAATTAACAAAGATTAAAAACAAATCTGAAGTTCTCAAATATGACCATTTATTATGATGACTTTTTTTTCTTTTCTTTTTTACTCAGCCAAGCCAAGCCTAGCCTAGCCAAGCCTACACTGACCTTTAGTTAGATGCTTTAAGCCAAACTAAAACTTGGGTTGTGAGATAAATTACACGCCTGCAATACTTTTTAGTAGCATGGATCTCAATACAAAACTTGGTGTAACAAAAAATACCACCAATAAATAAAGCCCCCTAAAGAAAGAGTGTGAGAAGCTTTAGAAAGAGCTACCACTCTCTCTGCCAGTTTGCCTATTTGCTTTAGGACCCCCCCCACCCTCTCTATTTCTGTCTCCCTCTTTACCCTCAAATAGAGAAGCAGAGTCACCAGCACAAGTTTAATGTCCACCCACCATCTCTGAGACTCTCTCACTCTCTTTTTTCAAGACTGAGCTTGGGTTTTCAACTTTCTCTGCTCAGAGACTCAGACACACACACCCCATTTTGTTTTCTTTGTGTTTGCTTAAGAAACCTCCGAAAGAAAAAACAGAGGAGAACCCTTTTGTGGTGCTCTTGTAATTAAAACTCTCTATGTTTTAGCTGCCTCTGTTTCTCAGATCTACTAGCAACCTTTTTTTTTTTTTTTTTCTTATTCTTGTACCCTTCTGTTTGTTCCATTTCAAGTGGTAGCTATGAGTAAAGAAGAGATTATGAAGATCCAGGTACTCTCTCTCACTCACTCACTCACACTCACACTCACACTCACACTGACACTCACATTGCATCTATTTTCTTGATTTTTTCCTTCAACAACTCTATTTCATTTTGAACTCAATTTGTTTATTAATTTTTAATTTCCTTTTTACTTGTTCTATGTCTTTATTTGTTTGCATTTCACACTCATCCTTTCACATGTGTAGTCATTTCTCATAACAAGCTTGGTATAATTTTTTTGTTGGGGGAATTCCCTTTTTGAATGATATTTCTCTTTACTCTATGTTTGTTCTTTTGGGTTGCTTGTGCATGCAGAAATGTGTTCTCAAGGTGAACATACATTGTGATGGATGTAAGCAGAAAGTAAAGAAAATCTTGCAGAAAATTGATGGTACAAGTTCACTTTTTTATCTTCCATCATAAACTTAATTCTTTCTTCTTGTGCTGATTTATCAAATGTATGAAATGATGTAAACAAAATTTGTGCTTTACTTTTGTAAAGAAATTATATTTTCATTTTAATTCATGGGTCTGTTCTGTTTTTTTCCATTTACTAGGGGTTTATAAAACCGACATAGATGCAGAGCAGGGTAAGGTGACAGTTTCAGGTACTGTAGACCCAGCTGTTCTCATCAAGAAGCTTGCAAAATCAGGAAAACATGCAGAGGTTTGGGGTGCTCCAAAGCCTAACAACAACAACCAGAACCAAGTGGCTAATCAGTTCAAAAACATGCAAATTGACAATGGCAAAGGTGGGAACAATAAAGGTCAGAAGGGTGGTAACAACCAGCCCAAAGGTGGACAGCCAAACCAGCAACAGCAACAGCAACAGCAGCAGCAGCTGCAGCAGCAACAGCAGCAGCAGCTGCAGCAGCAACATCATCAACTGCAGCAACAACAAATTCAGCAGCTTCAGCAGCTGCAGCAACTAAAACAACTTCAACAGATGAAAGGGTTGCAAGATCTGCAGTTACCCCAATTTAAGGACATGAAACTGCCTATGCAGAACCCAAACCAGAAGGCTGTGAAGTTTGATTTGCCTGAGGATGATGATGATTATGATGATGAATATGATCTTGATGATGAGGATTATGATGATGATGAAGATTTTGAGGATGAATTGGATGACCCCCATCCTCCACTCAATAAGATGAAACCTATGATGGCTAATAGTCAGATGCCTAACATGATGATGATGAATGGTAATAATCCAGCACTCATGAATGCCCTCATGAATGCCCAAAAGGGTGGTGGAAATGGTGCTACTAATGGTGCTGCTAATGGTGGAAAGAAGGGTGGTGGTGGTGGAGGTGGAGCTGTGCCTGTTCAGGTGAATATGGGTGGTGGTAACAATGATGGTAAAAATGGTAATGGAGCGAAGAAAGGTGGTGGTGGTGGTGGTGGAGGAGGTAACAATCAGAATCAAGGTGGAGGTGGCAAAAATGGTGGTAAAAATGGTGGTGGGGGTGGGTTACCCTTGGATGCGAAAAATGGTAACAGTGGTGGTGGGGCAAATAACAAGAATGGTCACAATGCTAATGTTGGTGCTAATGGCAACAATAGTAATGGGGCAAAAAAGAATGGTGGCCCTCATGCTATGAACAATAATAATGTTTTGCAAAACATGGGTGGACCTCCTCATCATCCTCATGCTATGGCTGGACCTAATGTGGGTCATCATCAGATGGCTAACATGCCCATCCCAATGGCCCAAATGGGTAACATGCAAATGGGCCAAATGGGTAACATCCCAGCAGTCCAAGGCCTTCCAGCTGCCGCCATGAACGCTGGTGGCGGTGGCGCGTACTTTCATGGGGCTGGACCAGAAGTGATGCCTGGAAACCCATACCACCAACAGCAACAGCAACAGTACTTGGCAGCAGTGATGAACCAGCAACGTGCAATGGGGAATGATAGGTTCCAGCCCATGATGTATAATAGACCCCCTCCAGCAGTCAATTACATGGCACCACCACAAGGACCATACCCGTATCAACACCCTCAGCCAGACCCATACACTCACTTTTTTAGTGATGAAAACACCTCAAGTTGTAATGTGATGTGAAAAATTGTTGGGCTAGATTTGCTGCTGCTGCTGCTTGCTGCTTGCTGCTGTGGTTTTAATTTGCTGGGTTAGTTTTGTGGTGGTGGAGGTGGTGGTTGGTGGTGGTGGGAGTTCCAAGTTTCTATATGCCATATTATATACCTTAAAATCGGTTTTAATTTTTAGTTTAATTTCTCCTCTCTTTTTAATTTTTTTTTCCCTTTAATTTCCCTTAATCCTAAGTTGAATTTAGGCTTTTCAATTATCATAGGGAGTATTTATAGAATGATAATATATTAAAGCAAGCTTTTAGGAGGGGAGAATGAGATGTAAGTGGGAGGGTGTGGCGGTGGACTCCTTTTTTATGGGATGTTTATATGTGTTCATATTTTGCAAACAAAAATAAAGATTGAAGAAAAAAAAAAGAACAAAGAGATGAATGGGATTTTAACAAAAGCCCATCTATCTCCTTGTCCATTTCTCCCTCAAAGAATTAAGTGCTTTTTCTTTTATTATATAAATCATCATAATATATGGTCTTTACTTTATTTTATTTTTTATGTTGGACTTATATAATAATCCTGTTCCAGAATGCTCGTCTGTATTGCTCTTTTATCTTATTATATATTTGCATACATATCTCACTCATGGCCTCACAACGTGACTGAAATTATGGATGTTTGTGTTGTGGGGCTCATTGTATGAGTTGGGTTACAGGAGGATTGGGAAATAGTGGGACCTACCAATGTTGAATAGTGTGTTTGGTAAAGATGGATATGGCCCACCACATCTTGAAATTAAACTAATCTGATGCATTGGGGTTGGGAGAGGGATAGCAATTTAGTAGTATATAGTAGGGAATAGGAGTATTAATATTATTATTGGTTTGCTGGTCATGTACTTTTTGGGTTATATATACACTCCCACTCAGTACTCACTCACTACTCAAGTGAGCTAGCAATAGTCAGAACAAATGGGCACTCGTAGATCCATATTCCATACTAGTAGAAGCCAAATTGTATCAGTAGCCGTAGAACAAGTTTGACAAAGACAAGCTAACTACTTTATTTCGAAAATCTAACGGCGTTGACACTTTGACACGAATTCATGTAAGTGTCTGGTCCAATCAAAAACAGGCCACAGAACGTAAGAGCGTGGGCATCAAAAAAATTTAAAAAAAAAAAAACAAAAGGACCCCATCAAGCTATATCACATGATGATCATGATGATAATGGATGGGGTCATCAAAACTCATACACCCATCTGTCTAATCAGGACAGTCATTGTTGTGGGACCACGGTACCTTCTCTCACAAAAGTACTTCTCTGTTTTCACACCTTACGATTCCCCATAAGTGGTACACATAGTAAACATGTAACATTTTGCTAGTAGTACTAGTGGATTGTAGCACCATGAGGCTGTGTTTGGATTTGAAGGAGATTTGGTTTTTCTCGGTGAATATCTAGGACCCGTGTTGATGTTTTATTTTTGAAGATTTTGTTGCAATAATAAGTCTTTGGATATTTGCTTACGCCAACTTGTATATGTATTTCAGTCTCTACGGTTGCACGGGTGCTGAGTCCTGACTACGTGCCTGAGACAACATTTAATGTGGATAGCTCGAGATCCAAAATTTGCTGAGGAGTGTTTGGTTATAAATCTAGTATATGCAAATAATATTCTTCTCCTGGTTTTGGACCATACTTATCCCTTTACTAGAATGGTTATTGTGGCTTGGTTCAAACAGTGGAAATCCTCATAAACTTAACTGATCAATGTGACAATTTTCAATCATGCTAGCTGCCACATGGAAGGAGGAGTTTGACAGGCAGGTGAGGAATCACATGGGGTTTGCATAGGGATGAGCAAGGTTATTAAAATCGGGATTCTACCTTGAATCGTTGGGAGGGTTTTGCGAATCGAATCGTAGAATCGAATTGTGAATCGTAAGATTCTACTTTTCGTAAATAAAAAATATATAAATAATTATAATTCATAACATAGGTTAAAGAATTATTGAAAAATAAATAAGTTTTGGCATAAAATTTATAAAATGCAATAAGTCATCAACTACTAAATACCAAATGACAAACTTCAAATTTCAAACTTTCAAGTTCCAAGTTTTAATACCACATAACCACAAACATACATAATGTTCCAAATAATAACACTACATAAATCAAAATATTTCCCAACCATTTTCCATAATGGTGATTTTATGACAAAAGTAACATATTACTTATTGTTCAATGTGAATAACCAAGATCTAAAAACCAAGATCATCATTGATTTGATGAATGTTGTCATCTAATGGGAGACCTTCACCATAAATGTCGTTGCTTCCATCTAAATCATCCATGGGAAGATCATCAAAATCTCTTACTTCATTTTCAAGTTCACAATTACTAAGATTATGAATTTTTTTATCTTTATCACCTAGCAAAAAAGAACAAAAACAAATTGTATTCAAAATTTTATAAAGATCTAATAAAAAAGTCATAAGTCATAACTCACAAGATTTAAAACCCACTTACCATTTTCATCTTCCTCTTCCTCTTGAGCATCCCTATGAAAGACACTTGGCCATTTTTCATTTGGTTCATTAAATCAGCCCAATACAAGCTAAATTTTCATTGGAGGCCCAAAAAAAAAAAAAAAAAAAAAAAAATCCGAATAAACCTTGTGCAGTAGAATCGTATAGAATCAGAAGCAAATCGAGATTCTAAAGATTCTAAGATTCAAATCGAGATTCTATTAAGATTCTATCACCTTTAAGATTTAGTTAAGATTCGAATCGTTTTCATAATATTGAATCGTAAAATCGTAAGATTTTAAGATTCGAATCGGGATTTTAATAACCTTGGGGATGAGGGTTGAGGTGTTAGGGGCTTTGTTTGGACTATGGAGGTGTATGGGGCGCAGAGTCATTGAACTGAACAAATGCAGTCTGCAAAGCTTATAAGTTATTACATGAAAATGATGCTACAGGAATTCTTCTATAACTCCATAAAACCTAACAAAAAATCATCTATTTTTTTGGGTATGTGAAAGTAATGTTTCAACTTTCATGGAAGTTTCAAAATAGTAACTTTCCTATGAATTATTGGTACGGGCTTGAAACAATTTGGTAAAAAAAAAAAAAAGTGGTCATTTAAAATTTAACAATTTTTTTTTTTTGGGTTTCGTGGTCTAGAATCTTGTAAATGAATGACACTGTCTAGTTCTACAACAAAAGAAAATTGGGATAATTTCTTCCAATTTATTGTATTGCAAAGATTGTTATTTTAAGTTAATAAAATTATTATTTCAGCACCTCCCGGTTAAAAAGGAATGTTGAACATTGGGAAGTTTGAAAAAATCAAAAAATACAACCAACCCATTCTTTTGCTGTTGGGTCTTGTTTTTCAGTATTATTAGTTTCAGTTCTGAGCTGCTTTAGCTTTTGTGCTAAGCTTTAACCCTATATCGGGGAGAAAATCCAGGGAATCTGAGAGAAAGTGGTAGTCTTAAGTAGTTTGTGAGAGAGAGAGAAAGGATGTAGTAGAGAGAGTAGAGAGAGTAGTGAGGCAGGTTATAATGATGAGGAAAGGACAGAAGGCAAGCTAGGCCCTTTGTTTCACTTTTTCTTTCTCTTTGAAGCCCTCCCTTAATTTTGACCAAGGTTTGAAACTAACCCTGAACCTTTTCACACGGGCCCTCTTACTGTTTTCTTGCTGTATTGGCTTCCTTTTGCTTTAACTTAGTCCAGTATTTCCAATGTTGTGTTGCCATGTCGACATGAAAGATGATTTTGGACAGAGTATAGAGCTTTCTGATTTGATGTTTTCAGATATTGAAGGAGAGAAGTCTCATGTTGAAAGAATAAAGCTTTGCTAGTGACCCTCCTAAACTTAGGTGTGCAAATTCAATCCGGTTAAAAAGAGCATCAATGGTTTGTTTCGTTACATGTCTAAAAAAGTTCATTGGCATGTATAATACCCGTAGGGTAGGATTTTCCTGCTTTTTGTTTCCTCACAAAAGTCATTGCCACGCATGATTTCTGTTGTTTACATGTCTATATATGTATATAAAAAGTGGATACATATGTAGCTTGTAATATGAGTGAAATGAATTGACGATAAAATAAAATATTTTTTTGTATAGTTTGTATTCTATAAAAATGAGTTTTTAATCGATCGAGCATCAATTGTAGTCTCGATTGATTGAGTGTTGGATCAAGGATGTTCCAAAAAATCTTGTTTGCTTGATTGACTCTCGATCGATCAAGATTCGAATCGAGAATAAGATTGTGTGAATTGATGTGACTTTCTACAAAAAATTCTCAAAACTTTGATATGGATTCTTTGTTAGTGTCCTTTCATAGTTGGAACCTCACATCTATATAGGAAGCCATATTCACTTTTAATTTACAAGTAGTTACTCATCCAAAAAAAATTTACAAGTAGTTGTTTATCCATTTAAAAAAAAAAAAAAAATCACATAACTCTCCAAGATGGCTACTTGGAGAGTTCTGGTTTAGTTGTATTATAAGGACAGTTTTGCAGGAACCTATAGCAACACCTAGGTGGGGGCAAATATTGTATAAGAAAAACAACCCTCACGTCTCTAAGAGCATCTCCAACACTACTCTTTATTTTATCTTAACATGTGGAAAGTTCTCTACATGTGGAGAGAAATTTTTTCAACTACACTCCAACACACTCTCTATTTTATCTTTATTTTTATTATTTTATTTAAACTTTTTTTTCTCTCTCCTCATTTCTCTTTTCTTCTTTGTTTCTCCACTCCGCTCTCCTCCACCATCTTGATCGCCACAACAAAGACCCCTCCTCCATCATCACCCGCATCGGCCTCTCCTCCCAATAATGGAGGTGGAAGTTAAGCTTCGACTTCCAGATGCTACCGCCCACCGTCACGTTACCACTGTCCTTACCCCATTCCACATCACGACCCATCGCCAGGAGAACAACTTCTTCAACGGATCTTCAAATGAGCTCTCCTCGCGCCAAGCCATCCTCCATCTCTGATTCGCTGACACCAATCCTCGCTGCGTCATCACTCTCAAGGCCAAAGCCGTCATTGTCGACAGCGTAAGCCGCGTAGAGGAGGACGAGGAAGTGTTGGATGCAGCGATCGGCCAAGAGTGCTTGGCCGAGCCGGCAAACCCAAGCCCGAGAGATATGGAGAACAAAGGAGAGAGGGGAGAGCAGTGAAGGAAAATGAAACGAAAAGAGAGAAAAAAATCGACTGAAAAAAAAAAAAAAAAAAAAAAAAAAAAAAAAAAAAAAAAAAACTTAAATAGGCAGGTCAGAAATATTTTTTTAATTTGGTGAAGAGTAGTTGAAGAGTGTACAGTAGTTTTTCATTTGTGAAAAGCTACTGTAGCACTTTGGGTTTTTGAAAAGTAATATAAACTAGTGCTGGAGCACTTTATCTTCATTTTTGCTCTCTACATGTGGAGATAGAGAGTAATATACACTAGTGCTGGAGATGCTCTAAGCCTTCAAATTTTCCGTTTTCCTTGGTCTTTCTATTAACTCTACACCTCATAGTCCCAACCAGATTACGCCTCGAGACATGATCGATACCTCTTAAATAAGTTGTAGCTTGATATTTGTTTGAAACAATAATTATGGTTATTTTAGTGGTTCCGGTAGTATTTTTGTCATTTTTTAGATTTTAGGATCATTTTAGAGGTTATTTTAGGATATTTTGGTATTTTTAGTAGTTTCAAGAATTTTTTAGTCATTTTGGAGGCTTCGATGATATATTGATTATTTAGGAGGTTTCAAAGGATTTTGGTCATTTTTTTTTTTTTTAAGTTTAGGAGCATTTTGAAGGTTTTTGAATTATTTTTGATCAATTCATTATAAAAATTATAAGCATTCATATGAATGTTATGAACTAGCCAAATTATAAGCATTCATCGTAATTTTATATTCCTATAATGTGATTTTATAGATCAAAGATTCCGAAAAATATAACATTACAAAAAAATCTTACATCATGCGAACCAAAACTCCTCCTTGAGAGTTTTTCTTTGAAAGTTCAGGAAATCAAAATGGTAACGTTTGAACATCCTCTTAAGTTTTAAGTAGGTGATGATAATTGTAACAACCCAAGGAAAGTGCTAGTCACGTCTGCGCTTATACCCTAAAAGGACTAGTCAAGTTACAATTAGGGCTCCTTGCAATTGTTAATAAAGCCCAGTTCAACCCAGTATATACCCGATGTGGGACTCAGCGCACACACACTTATCAAAATTTGGGGCATCACAATCTCCCCCACTTCAATCCCTAACGTCCTCGTGAGGGCCCAAATTCTGATAAGTGTGTGTGCGCTGAGTCCCACATTGGGCATATACTGGGTCGAATTGGGCTTTATTAACAATTGCAAGGAGCCCCAATTGTAACTTGACTAATCCTTTTGGAGTATAAGCTCAGATATGTCTAGCGCTTTCCTTGAGTTGATACAAATAGTATCAGAGCCAACTCAGTAATCCCGTGTGGGCTCGGACATATAGGCCATAACGAGGACGTTAGGGATTTAAGTGGGGGAGATTGTGATACCCCAAATTCTGATAAGTGTGTGTTTGCTGAGTCCCACATCGGACAATTATTGGGTCGAACTGAGTTTTATTAACAATTGCAAGGAGGCTCAATTGTAACTTAACTAGTCCTTTTGGGGTATAAGCGCAAATGTGGCTAGCGCTTTTTTTGGGTTGTTACAAATGGTATCAGAGCCAAACCAATAATCTCGTGTGGGCTCGAACATATGGGCCCTAACGAGGACGTTAGGGATTTAGGTGGGGGAGATTGTGATGCCCCAAATTCTGATAAGTGTGTGTGCACTGAGTCCCATATCGGACATATACTGGTCAAACTGGGTTTTATTAACAATTGCAAGGAATCTCAATTGTAACTTGACTAGTCCTTTCTTTCTTGCTATGGAGAACAGAGAGAGAATGGAGAACGGAGGGAGAGAACAGAGAAGAGGGGGAGAGCAGAGGAAAAAAAATTGAAGAGAGAGAAAATATCGGGTAAAATGAAAGACAAAGGAAAAAAAAAAAAGCTTAAATAGGCGGGTGTGAAATAGTTTTTTAATGGATGAAGAGCGTACAATAGCTTTTCATTTGTGAAAAGTTACTGTAGCAAAATGGGAATTTGAAAGCCGGTTTGAAGGACTGCTGAAACCAGTTATCTCTATTTTACTCTCCACATGTGGAGATAAAGAGTCAAAATAGACTATTACTGGAGATGCTCTAAGCGCAGATGTGGCTAGCGCTTTTCTTAGATTGTTACAATAATCTTTGCCAATGAAGAATGACTTCTTCTCTCCTTTTCATAACTAATGGACCCACGGGGACAGACCATACTCACGAGATGGGTGGCGCATGACAAAACCCACGGGCAGGGCGGAGGCAATGTTGGACACATCCTCAGACCAGACCTCAAAAAAAACATACACTGTGTGCAACTTGTAGGAAATTTGAAGCCAAAACACACATTGAGACAAGAGCTGGCAATACTAGCTACTAATCCGCAACTTGAGCTGAAGAAATAAAAAAAGTTGGTCTTTTGCTTAGGTATAATGTCAAAAGTGGAAAAACTCATAGTATCTTTTCTCTTTTTAATTGTTCACATATTATATTCATCCAAAAATAAGAGTAGAACTTGAATCTTATTTGAAAATTTTACAAAACAATGCCCTAAAAACTTTTTTGAAATCTGTTCTTATTGTCAGAATGAGTATCCAATTTCATAAAATCAAAATATTTATCCTTTTATTGTTATTTTTAAAATTAAAAATACAAGCAAATAATTACAAAGACTCATTGATGACCCTTAACCCAATTAACTAATTAAAAGTAATTTCGTAAAATTTCAAAATAACAAGGATATAAACATAAATTGAATAATTACTCCAAAAACTACACTATCATCTACAACAATTCCTTCAAATTAACTTCTCCTTACTTTTAACCTTAATCAAAGGATAAAATAGTTAAGATTTGACAAAATGAGCCTTTGAATAATGTGTGGGGAGGCTAATTTCTATTATTTTTAATAATAACCCTTTAATTATTCAGTGCAAGCAGATTCAATTTATCCTTTTTTTTTTCTTTTTTCCTATAGTTTTTGCCATTTTCCCTTGAAGTTAGAATTAGTAATTTGAAGTTTTGAACATGTCTAATGGTTCCAAATAATGTCCAAAGGCCGAGATGGGGGTAGGCCCCACTTATTTATTCTCTTGATGGGTCGCCTCACTAGAATGATCCACCCGGTTGGAAGGACCCACAAAATTTTCAAAATTACAATGAACCACTAACGGAGACATCAAACGCCGTTAAAACGGTAAAACCGGATAATTACAAAATTAAAGGCGGTAGTAATAATTATCATACACGTTAGGAAAGCGAAACATGGAAATGGAATCCTAAATTCGTACCATCGAACGATTAAAACAAATCTTTCATCATCCATCGAACGGCGAGAAGGACTTGATTCTTCTCTGTTTGTACACCCACGTTTTTGTCATGTACCCTCAGTTTTCACCCCTTACATTTTATCATATCCTCTTATAGAAGAAAGAGAAGAGAATGAAAGGCAAAGTAGTTGATATATACTACAAATTTTGTATTATTTAAATTTTTTCAGATTAGGGTTTATTCATTTGGAGAAGAATTCAGTATATAGCTTAATTTTGTCTTTTAAGTACAAGATTTGCATATTTTAGCAATTTGAATCATCAAACTTGAGCACAAACGATATTTTTGCTATTTCCCCAAGCTGTTTATTTTTTATTTTTAATGAAAACTTCAACTCCCTTTTTATTCTTATTTTTCTTTTTCTTAGATTCAAAATTGTCACCCTCATTTTTTTGGCTACTTGTCGGCATTTTAACTTAATTTTCCCAAACACAAATGTATGTAGTTTATGAACCTTTCCTCTTTAGTAGAAGGAAATAGTTTTCCTCCAACCCAATTTAGAGAAATTCATCTCCAATCTACTACGTGACAAGTAAATAGAACTATTCATGTGTACTTTTAGTCATATGACAGTTTTAATGAGTAATGTGATTTTTTAAAATACACATGTGGATAGTTTAATTGCTTGTCATGTAGTGGGTTAAAAGATGATTCTTCTAAATCGGGTTGGATACTTACCATGTAATGGGTTAAAGAAAGATTTCTCCAAACCAAGTTAGAGGAGAACTATATCCTTAGTAGAAAGTGTTTAGACACTTTATTTTGTCTTATTAAATTTTGCTATTTGTGGTCAAATGATGTGATCACCTGTCACAATCTTCAGTTTAGGGTTTATTAATTGCATAGCACCCAAAAAAAAAAAATTTAGGGTTTATTAATTGTATTAGTAATCAGACGATAAGTCTTTGGAATGGACTCCCTTTTTTTTCTTCTTTGTGTTGAATGAACTTAGTGAAAATTATGTGATTTTTTTTTTTGTTTTGTAAAGTACAAACTTTATAATAAAAAATTGTCGTGATTGTTGTCACGCATATTACAAAAGTCCACATCCAATGGATTGGACAAGTAAAGCACATAATCAATGATTGTACTTTGATTGATTTGTTACAAAGTCACTTTGTTTTAATTTAAAAAAGGGTTTTGTTAACCAGTGCCCTTAGAACAATGGTTAAGGAACATTAAATGCTTCTACTTTATAGGAAGTAGTGAAGTTTTAATATTAAAATAATATATAGAAAGACTAAAATACCCTTAAAAGTTGTTTTTGTATTATTTTAATATTAAAACTTCACTACTTCCTATAAAATGGAAGCATTAAATACTTCCTTAACCATTGCCCTAAGAGCATTCGTTAACAGGACCCTTTAAAAAATAATGCTATATTCACAACATTTTTTTTTATAAATAGTTGAATCGATCATTTATTATCAATTATTATCTCGATTCATCATTAATATCATTTAATTATTTAATTCGAAGTAACTAAATTTGAAAAATAATAATAAAACCTTTAAAATATGGATAATTATTATTCTCACACTACTCACACTACAGTCCACATATCACTTAGATAGAGACATATGATCACAGATTCTGAATATCAACTTGCACACAAATAATTGAATTCTACTATTTTAGCCGTGAATGGTTCTAAATTGAGGGCCCTCTATTATTTAGGTGATTTTGAAAAATTATGAATATCAACTTCTGCAATAATAATTGAATTCTACTATTTTAGCCGTGAAACTGAAGGGTTCTACATTCAGGGCCCTGTATAATTTAGGTGATTTGTTTTCATGTTGAATAAACTGTTGTAACTATTGTTTTGTTTCTAAAAAATAACAATAACAATAAATAAAAATCAACTATTGTTTTTCCTCATCAAGTGAGATGTTTGCATGTCGGTTCAACTGGATGACTCTCTATTTTTCATAATCCTTGCTATTGAATTATCACCTATAAATCATAGGCATATTAAATCTTGACAAGATATTTCTAGCTGCCGCCTGCCCATCTTTGCAAGATTTCAGAAATCTAATCCTAGCTAGGCAGCCTTGAAATTGAACGTCTTGAAAGTCATTGAATTTTCCCATTTAGTCACCTTAGTGGGAGTTCCACTTCCACCATTCCCAATTTCCCACCACCTTTTTTTTCGATTACCCAAATGAATCCATGAGGTTACTTTTCAATTCCCTTTTTTATTTTCACACGAAGAATTAAAGAAACGTGATGATCAATAATCTAAACCACAATATTGATACTTCCATTATATGCCCTACCATGACAAAAACAACCAGTCAACCATATGTTATTAGTACAAACTTCATCAGGCTACATGAGCTTGGTGATAGAGAGCAGAACACGTTGAGGTCCAAAACACTCACACTTCAATTACTAAGAGATCAGATAAGGCATTAAAGAATCCAAATAGAATGTGCCCACTACCATAAGTTTAGGTTTTAAGTAGGGCATGTTACAGGATATAGTTGACCATGAGCACAGTTGAAGTCACTATATATATTGCAAAAAACCATGGCAATATGTCGGGTAGAGTGGAGTGGCATTTGAGTGTCTCTTAAGAAGTTGAATTCTATCACTTCTTTTTTCGCTTTACACATAGTTTAGTGGCAAATTATTTCATCAATTTCATGTGCGAGGAGTAGATGTTCATCCACAACATTTTATATCAAATATAGAAAGACGATTTAATATTGGTAATTGGTACCAAAGTTGATGTCCCGTGCCCGTGGATCACGGAATCAGAATTTTCGATCTTCTCATCCTTACAGTGCGATCTTATTATGATCATGATTTTTTTTTCTTTTATATTGTACCTACTGCCTAATCATACTTTGCAAATATAATAATATTAGGACAGTGATATTTCCGTATCCATAATTTATATTTTCACACTAACTTTGAATTTTGTGCTGTCAAAAGACCAAATACTTCTTATCTTTTACATTTTCTCTCACCCACTTGCTTATTATTACTATTCACTTTACCTTTTATCACTTTTCATCTCTCATGTCCTTTTTAGAGCTGAGGTAACTACGAAGCGTTGCGGGGTTGCTGTCGTAGCTGACGCCAGTGGCGATGCAAGCTTGTGTCAGCGATGTCAAGCCAGAAGTGACTCAGGATGGGATTTGTTGGAAATTGGATTGGGTTTCGTCTGGGTTTGTGGGTGTAATTTTTTTTTTTAATGGGTCTTTGTTTGTTTGAGATCTGTGATGGTGGCTGATGCTATTGTTTAGGTTTTCTGTTTGGCTGTGAAAACTAGGTTTTCTGGTCTCTGCGAAAGGTTTTTTTTTTTGTGTGGTTTTTGTCTTTCCGGTGGACTAGGATATGTGGTTTGGGTGATGGTGGTTTTGGTTTGAGATGGGTTGTTGTAGATGGTTTGTGATTTGCAGGAAGTCGAAATTGTCTTCTTATTTTTTATTTTGTTTACACTAAAACATTTTGTTTGTTTGTCAGGCTGAAAGAAACCTAGAGAAATAAAAAAATAAAAAAATCAAAGCTTCAATTTGTTGTCTGGTTTATCACATTTTCTCTGCAACCAAACGAGGTTCCAACTTAAACATGCTTTTTGTTCTTTTTCTCTGATTGTGATGAAAAGTGATAAAAGGTAAAGTGAACAGTAATGATAAGCAAGTGGGTGAGAGAAAATGTAAAAGATGAGGGGTATTTGGTCTTTTGACAGTACAAAATTCAAAGTTAGTGTAGAAATATGAATTATGGGTGCGGAAATATCACTGCCCTAATATTAATTTTACTTATAGTGCAAATATTGTAATCCTAGGTTATTCTATTGTTAGTCTAATATATATGTCCCTTAGTATCTAGATTCCTAAGAATGTAATATCTGAAAAACTGGATGTCTAGCTGTTTAGGAACTTTAGTATGCTCACGAATTTAAGTATGCCAACGTTTGGTTTGATTAAGAATCAAATAAGATTCTTAGGAATGTGAAATTCAAGTATTTAGTTTATTTCTTAGAATCTTATATGAATTATTTATTATTCCCAAAATATCTTTAGGTATATAAATGTAATGTGAAGAGTATTATTCATCGTTTAGCAAGAATAGGGTAAAAAAAAAAAAAAAAAGATAAGTGTATTATTCATCACTTTTATGTGACAAATTAAAAATAAATATTAAGAAAAAATAATATGAATTGTGAATATTTAATTTAAATCTCGTAAAATAATAGTCAAACATTAACACATACAAGACCAAAATAATTATTTCAATTTTTTATGGTTTATTAGGACATCATGCATTGTCAATCAAAATTATATATTTTTTATAAAAAAAAAAAAATTAAAATACATATGAGATTTAAGAATCAAAGCAAAAAATAATCCTTAAAAGTTAAGTAGATCTAAAATCCTTCTCTCACCACTACTACCGAGTATTAAAAATTCAAAATTGATCATTTTATTTTGAACATGAGTCGAGTTTGAGCTCATTACCAAATTGGATTACACATTCAAACTTGGTTCATTTTCTTATCGAACAAGTTACTATATATGGGAAAAGAATAAGTTAATTAAGTAGATCATGACAAGTTATTCCTTCAATAGTAAGGATTGTGAAAAGTTAAGAAAGGATGTTAAACATATAAGACCTAGTCCTAGTTAAGGTCCAAGTTTGTTATATAACTTTAGTCCATGCTCATTGTATCTAATCCTACTTGTAGAGCAAACAAAGTAAATATAATATTACTTATAGTGTAAGTATTGTAACCCTTGGTTATTCTATGGTTTCAACGGGTTAATTTTAAAACATTGAGCTTAATAATAAAGATTTAGACATTCGAGGCTTTTGCAGTAGATTGAGGTCTCTAAGGTCAAAACATTTTGACTTCCTGTGTTCTATCTCTTTCTCTCTCCACTTTATTTATTTAATTACTTCTTTTTTTTCTTATGCTTAATCAAGATATCTATATATTTTTTTTCTAGCATGGTATCAAAGTTATATTTTATATTTTTTAATAGTTCATTTGATAGCTCTTAAATCTGTTTAACAAGAATTTTCCCTCACAAATAATCATTGGCCCCAAGCGCAGGATCTTGGTTATTTGACCTACGACTAAGTTTGCACAGTAATACTAAAAAAGAAAAAAAAAAGTTTGCACAATTATAATGTTCTTTTACAACAATAAAATTGTGACATTCTTGTCATCACCCCATTCCAACGTTGACAATACCCATTAAGAGTTTTGTGGTTTAATAAAATTGTTCGGTGAGAAAAACTTAATTTTTAACCATCCTCTTGACTTAATGTATTTAACCTTTTTTTTATTGGGGGGGAGGGGTACTAATATATTAGTCAAGACAAACCCCTACACATGCACAAACACGTGTATGTATAGGCGGAGCGAGGGGTTCGGGGGCCTAGATATGTCTTTAGTTATAATCTCAATTGTTTTCCCTTTGTTCTTTGTTCTTTGTTCTTTGTTTTTATTTATTTTTTCTTATTCTTTATGTATTAGAATTAGTGGATTATTATCATTTTATATTGCAGAATTTATTTAAAATAGAAAGAAAAAATTCCCGAATTCAATGCCTTTTAAATTTGAAGCATAAAAAGGAAAACACAACACGATTAAGAAAAATAAAAAAGAAGCCAGGGTCTTAATCAAAGAGGAAAAAAAATACAAAATAAAAATAATGTTATTGTTACCATTCAAAAGTGACAACAAATGATAATAGAAGCTCAAATTCTTTAAGTAATAATGTATTATTTTTCACAAAAAAAATTGTTAATAAGCATTGAAATATTAGAATAATTGCAGAATAAACGTTCGAGTTTAATATTATTTCAGGTTATAAAGTTAGAATTTTAGGTGCATAAATGTTCACAATAAATTGCACTTTAGGGCCTATCTAACAACTAAAAATTATTTCACATGGCCAATATGGTATTTCCTAGTTTTATAAAGTATACATGTAGGATTCAAATCTCTTCTACCTCACATAAAATATATTTATAAAAAAAAATCATTTCATACGAAACCTAAGTGGAATTTTGAATATGTAAAATTGGGAAAACACATGATTCATGACACAAATGCAAAGACACTATATAATGAATCATGAATGCGTCATTCTTTTGTAAGGATTTTTTTTTTTTTTTTTACTGCATTAGAGTGCTATTTAGTCTTCACATAAATGATTTTTTATTGTTCAAATGGGTTGAAAATACTTTATACATGTGTGCATGCACGGACTGTATATGTGTGGCAGTTATAAAATTTGTCATTCCTAAACTCAAATCCGGACTTTGCTATATAATGCTCAATGATGATTTTTCATAGAATAAAATTCATCTTTTATTATACCTATAGTGAAATTCTTAAAACTTTCATTTTTAATGTAAATTATCAAATTGTCTACCAAGGTGAATAAAAAAGTTTGAATGAAACTAATAAAGTCTTCAAAGACTTTTATCTTGTCTCTAATATAACTACTAGACCAATTGACTTAATCTCTTTTTAAGAGTACTATTGAACTCACTCAATTATTTGGGAGCCATGTCCTATTTTTAAATGTTAAATCTTTAAACCCTTCATATATATTTAAATTGAAAGATCACTCATTTTTTACTTGTGCTGTTTTGGGAACATTGAATAGATAGCTAGATTGTGAAACAAAGGAAGGACATTTTAAAGGCTTGCCAATTGGCATTTAGTGCCCGTTGTCTTCATTCCTATTATATATGTATCCAGAAGAGGGAGCAGTGGATTGCACTCACCATGGTTAATTGCTAAGTGTTTGAAAAAGAAGGCACAGTGGGGATTGCTAAACAGAGCTCTAACACATTTGTCAAACACACTTTCTTCGTTTTCTCTGAAGAAGTTTGACAAATAAACTTTAATTATATAATGGTGTATTGGTGTCATCTCGCTTGTTGATAACCTCTCACAAAATAAACCACTTTATGTCACATGCTTGTTTTTGAATGAATATATTTTTATTGATTTTTTTTAAAAATATATAGTTATAGTAAGAAAAAAGAATTAAAAAAAATTATACATATCATGATAATTAATAATAAAGTGGATAATTTAATGCAACCTAGATGTTTAATTGATATTGAAATAATAAATTTCGTCCTACAATTTTTTTTAATAATTATTGAGTTGACGTATTATAATTGATATACGATAAAAATAATATTAATAATAAGTTCAAGTAAAAGTAATACTATAAAAAATCAATAAATGTAAGACCGAAAAGTGTTTAACCATTCACTTGTTGTAAAAATTGTTAGTTTATCTGTGATCATAAAAAAAAATAAAAAAAAATTATGAAATGTTTTGTCTACAACATTGCTCATGTTGAAATAGAATTTTACTTAGAAGTTATCCCCTGCAGTAGTGCAAGTAGGTTTTCCTTATAAATAAAATAAAGTTACACATATATATAAATTAAAGTCTTTGAGTTGCCAAAAGAAGCTGTATCATAATTCATAAAAGCTGAGGTAAGCAAACATACATACAGCCTTATAATGCAAAAGACAGATTGGACTTGTGCCACAGAATGATTGCTTTGAGTTGTCCTAAACTTTGATTAATCTCAAAGGAAAAAATCACAAAAGCTGATGATTATAAGCTGTTCAATTAATGACTTTTTCAGAAGTGTATATTTATTCACGTGCCTTTGGATTTCGAGAGATATATACCATGTAAACTAATCATTATTTTTCTTTTTTTCTGCTAACAATTAGTCATGATTGCTTTGATAAAGAGACCAACTAACTCTCTTGACCAAGATTGGAATCATCACCCGTGTCTACTTTTTACTTCTGTTTTCGTCTTTCTTTCGTTTTCTTTTTCCTGCTCAAGAAAAAAGCAAAATTGTTGTACTATTAATATTAATTAATAGTTGCTTAAAGTTAATATTTGACAGAAGCAACTGAATTAATCAAAAAGTAATCCAGAATTGTTTTTCTTTTTCTTTAGATCATTCTTTTGCCGCTTTTATGACAGGTCAAATTCTTGAATTCTACTCCATTCCCTGTCTCATGTTTATTTTTATTTTTATTTTATTTTGTCTTTGGCATTTCGAAACTATTTTGACTTTTGAGACCCATTTGAAATTAAAAAATGATTTCGATCAAATGATCTTTAAATGTAAGCAAGATTATAATCATTGCAAATTTGAACCACTACAACTTTAACTCTATTTTTCAAAAAAATAATAATAATAATAATAAAAAGCTCATCTTCTCTCTGTATGTGAAACAATTTTAATACTATACTTTTAAACTGTTATAACTCACATTTTTCTTAAAAATAGTACTGATATGGAAGTTACTAGCTTATCATGTGACATTGACACTATAAAAACACATTCCCATTTTCTTATTTTTCGTAAACATAAATATTTAAAGACAAATAGCATGAGTTGGGGATTCAGTTTATCAGAGGGAGCTATAAACACGACACGTATCCTAAAATAAGCACATGTCAGCTTAAGGCTCCTTTCAGTGCACTATATCTATAAGTTAGGTAACCTAGTCTTACCATATTTTTCCTCCCACCATATCTTTATGATATGGATCCTTGAGTTCCATTGTCAAAACCTGAATTTTGAGGTCAATGGATCTCACCAACTACACGAAACTTGATTTTTGTTCTTACTACTGTCACATAACATGTCAAGAACAACTAAGTAAATATCTTGTTCATTACAGTTTTGTTTATTTGCATGTAAAACGTTTCCTTATGAAAAACATTTTTAATAAAAAATAAATTTGTTGTTATTTGAATATGATCTAGAAAATAATATTCTAATGTTTGATTGCATCAGAAATAACCGTGGCAGTTGGGGGAGGACTTCTTTGGAAACATGTAATGGTTTTAAAAGTGTACAACGTTTTCCTCAATTTAGTGTCATTTTCCGTTGATCACAAAAAACGTTTTTTTTTTTTTTCTTTCGTTGACTAACAATTTCGGTTGTACTAAACATCAAAATACGTTTAATGTCAAAAAAACAAATGAGACCTAAGCAGTAAAGTAATAACTCCTTCGTAATAGTAGGCCTAATTAATGCCATATATACATATATATATGATAGAAGATTCTATTTACAATTTAGGTCAATTATTGCCAATAAAAAGGACTTGAGGCTTACATATAGAATTGTAGGGATTTGGATTTGGCTGCATGCAGTGGAGTATTGGAGTCAAACCATTCCCAATTGTAGACTAAAGAGAATAGAATTGTCATCTGGCCAAGGATAAAATTCACATCGATCATAATATGTAATTATGGAATTTCGTGGCTGAGTGGTAAGCTTGTTGGTGAAATTTTGAGTTTTTGATCAAGTTATATCAAAGAATGATTTCATTGGTTGAAAAGTGATTTTAAAGTGATCATGAATGCATGGAATTCAAATTAATTTAATTTTTGGTCAGTGAGAGTAGTAGTAACAGTCATTTAAATTTTAAAGCCTTTGATTCTCATTGGTTCAATTAAAAGAGTATTATAATCGTGCATGAATAGGAAGATCTTACAAAATATTGTGAAATTTCTAATTATCAAAATTAATTATTTCTTGCCGTTCACGTACATTTTAAGTTATTTTGACCCAAAACTTAAAACAATGGATTTATAAGTTAAAAAAATATAATAATAAAAAAATCAGAAGAAAATTGGAAGAAAAAAAAAAAACTAAAATGGCAAGTAAGTGCCAATTTGGCCCTCCTGTATGCCAATTGGCACTCTGCAAAGCCAAATTGGTATGCTGTTTTATCATCTAAAAATTAGGTTCCTCTAGTTCCTAGAACTTAAAAATAATAATAATAATTAATAAAAAAAATAAAAATAAAAACTAAATAAATAAAAAAGGGGAAAACTCTCCACAATAACTCTCTGAAACTCTCCACAATAACTCTCTCTCCTTCCACGGAATGATCAATTTTTAAAAGATACTCTCATTCGTCTCAAAAAAAGAAGAAAAAAAACTCAATTCTCAGCCAACTAAACACTATTCCATCAAAATTTATCACGCCAAATTTCATCAACACCAATTTGAAAAGAAACTTGTAGGCCTCTTGATAATCATCGACATTTACACATACAAGTACAACAAATAGTAAAACAACACATGTACTCCATCAAGGTTCAAGGAAAAGGGTTCGTGAACCACTCATTCACGGTGGAATAGATCATTAGTTTTTTGGATCGTGGAAGGAGTACTTTCTTGAAAAGGTTCATCATTAGATTTCTTGACGGTAGTAGTGCATGCATGTATTTTCTTAACTTTAGGTTCTTTTGTTCATTAATTTTTGTAAATATAAGTAATGCCTTCATTTTCAAGATTATGAAATCTAATCGATGGAAGTATGTGCTTCTCATTGTATTATTGATATCCAAATGAAATAATAGCTAGTCAATTAAGAATGATAATAAAATGATGATTTTATGAGTTTGATCCTTTTTTTATTATTTGTTAAGATCATCGTAGATCATGCATGAACCTGGCTTGACTTGGCAATCTTGTTATTAATCATCATATTACATGTGTAAACCAAAATATATTACATGATCATAATCTTGATTCAAAAAAAAAAAAAAAAAAAAAAACGATGCATAAAGTGATAGCATATATATGCACATGAAAATTAACAACCTTATCGAGTTATCGTGGTCATGAATTGAAGTCACATGATAGATCTTTTGCATTAATACAATATACTTGCACTGATGAAATTAAAATGTTGCCTCTTGCACATGGAATGAGGAGTTTGTTCAGATTTTATTTATTTGAATCTAACTTTTTGTTTGTTTATGATTTCAGGTTTTGATCTAACAAATAGTTTGATATTTTGAACTGATGATTTCTTTAACATTTGATGGACATGAAAATGTTAATTTATTTGTGTTTTTCTTTTCCTATGTTAATTTTGTGCAATGCTTGTGAATGATAAACTATCAATGACCATTACGTCCCAAGAGACCAATATTTGAATCAGACAGAGTACTAGGTGCCTAAGTAACACCTTCCCATCTTGTCATTTAGCCCCCAAAATTAGAGAGATGTAAAATAATAGTTATTGATGATGCGTAAAATCAGCACGGTCGTCCAGACGAAGCTTACTCTGATGGAAGACCTGAAACAAGGAAAAACAATGACGACGGTAGGAAAACACCGGTGGGGTGCCGGCCAAAATTCCTCCGATGCCTTTGTCAGAGATTTGGTGGAGAATGGTTAACAAGTAAGTAAAAGTGTTTAGGCTAATAGTGTGCGTACCTTATGCATTTCTGTCTGGAGGTTTATATAGATGCCCCAGAAAATAGCCGTTGAGCCTTCCTTAATTTCCCCCTTTATTGGATTTAAATGAGGGTCATTATGAAGACGGTTACAATATCTAGGGGATATTGTCATTGATGGGATCATAACGCTTTTGGTGTTTAATTACGGGTGTGTAGGTTATCCTTTAATGATCCGAGGGGAGAGGTGTCAAGGACGATGTATAGGGTCGTCCTTATGCATGCCCATTAAGACGGACGAATTATCGACCGTCAGTCTACGTCATTCATCGATGGGCAAGCTACGGGGATAACGTCGTCCATCAATAGAAGGGTGAGCTCGTCAGTCCCGTTTGGGTGACAGGTGTGATGCAAAATTCATTCATTGTCGTCTAAACGTTGTTCGGGGCCTAGAGTCGTCCCTATGTTGGACGATGACCCTATCAGTTATCTATATAATTTTCATTTTCTATGATGTAACTTGGAGATAAATCGATTTATTTTGATTCCTTAAATTGTAATGAGAAGCTAATGTCTTCTCACAGACTCACAACAATGAACTTGGTTTTGTTAGATCAATTATATTTGATGGAAAGAAAGTAGACCTAGAATTATTCAATTAACCAAAGCCAGCGTTTAAAATATTTCAAGAATGGTATCTATCTCATCCAAATAAAAAAGTTGAGAGAGAGAGAAAATGTTAGGTGGGTGGTAGTAGGAGGCCGACATGGTGAAGAACTGAAAATTATATTGTGACGGCAAGTTGGAAGACCACATACCATATATTTTAAAGTGATATAACACTAGTGCTTAGGACTGTCCTTATGGTAAATGATGAAACAGGACGAGTGGCTTCGGTACAACACCACCAAATGTTGTTGGCTAGCTCTTTTTTAAAAACTATATTCCAATTATCATAATTACTATCTAGAATACAATTTTTTTTTTATATGATTAAATTAATAGTGTTTGATAATATTTTACAAATTTAGAACGATAAGCTTCTCTATATGAGCAGCAGCATGTGAGATTGGATAATGTAAACTAAGAAATGACAGATCCACATACAATTAATAACACGTTTTGTAATTATTGACGGAGAAAATCATGAACCTGTACACTTCCCTAATTAGAACGTTGTTATTTAGATACAACCAAATGAATCATAGAGAGGGCTGTCTATATCAATTGTGAAAGCTGCCACTAATTGTTGAATAAATGAATAGTGGAGAGATATATAGGGTGGTAAAGAAAAATAACGTGTCAAAGAACAAGAAAAAGAAAGATATTTACTTAGAGTGAAAAAGTGAAAAACAAAGTGGAGTTGAGTTCAATAAACTTTGAGTGGGTTCACATCGTAAAGTTTCTTATTGTCGAATAATGGATCTAAGTTCGAATTTCGCATACACCAAATACCAATTGGTGTCTTGGCTAGATGATAAAAATCAATCATCATAAAATATACGTCATAAGTTAAATCTATAGTATCTAAAGAAAAAAATTGTTCAAAAAACTTGATTGATTTAAAAACCTTGAATTTTATAATGTTTGACTTCATCTTTTTTCTTTAGCTTTAATGTTTTTTTTTTGATACTATCTTTAACTTTAGTGTTGATTTGAACTAACAAGACTCATTTTTCTTTACCTTTAGGGTTGATTTGAACTCACAAGACACCTTATCA